>NC_069458.1:5708987-5767728 GCF_026875155.1 Cherax quadricarinatus | reverse complement strand
CACACCCCCCCAATCATACGGGGACGCAGGTTTTACCCCCCCCAACCCACATCATCGGGGGACACGGGTTCTTGACACTCCCCCCATCATACGGGGCCGGGGGCTTGCTCCAACCACATACACGGGGAAAAGGGGTTTAAACTCCCCCACATCAACTGGACGACAGGCCCTTGACATACCCACTAACTGGGAGAAGGTCTTGACACTCCCCCCCCCATACGGGATACGGTTTGAACCCCACCCACCATACTGGACAACGGCCCTTGACACTCCCCCCCACATCATCGGGAAACAGGTCTTGAACCCCCACCCACATCATCTGGGCACGGCCCTTTGACACCCCCCCAAATTTAAAGGGAAAAGGCCCTGACACTCCCCAAACTCAATGGGAAAAAGGTCCTTGACACTCCAACTATACGGGAGACAGTTCCTTGACATCCCACCCAAACAACGGGACGACGGGCCCTTTGACACTCCCCCCCATCATACGGGGCACAGGTCCTTAAAAATCCCCCAACAAAATACTGGACACGTCCTTGCCCTTTCCCCCACACAATTGGAGACAGGCCTTTAAAACCCCACCACAATAGGGGACGACAGGTCTTGACACTCCACCCAATCAACGGGGACGACAGGTCCTTGACACCCCACCCCTCATACGGGAAAACAATCCAGACACTCCCCACCACATCATACTGGAACAAGGGTTCCTGACCCTCCCACCCACTCATACTGGGACACAGGTCTTGCACCCCAACCCACATCATACGGGGGCGACAGGTCCTTGACACCCCCCACCCACATTTTTTTGGAAAAGGGTCCTTAACTCCCACCCACATATATGGGACACGGGTTTTTAACACTCCCACCCACATCATAGGGGAGACGGGTCCTTAAAACCTCCCCCCCCCAATCTATGGACACAGGCCCTTGACACTCCCACCCACATCATACGGGGACACAGCCCCTTGACACCCCCCTCCCACCCACATCATAACCTGGGGAACGGGTCCTTGAACTCCCCCACTTTATACGGGGAAGACATTTTGACACTCCCCCAAACATCATACGGGGGCACAAGCCCTTTGACACCCAAAAAACCCACATAACGGGGGACGACGGGCCCTTGACACTCCCCCCCCATCATCGGGCACGGGTCCTTGACACTCCCACCCAATCTATGGGACGACGGGCCCTTGGGACCTCCCACCCACACATACTGGGGGACTCCCACCCCCCCCCCCCCCCCCATCCCCCCCCCCCCCCTTTCCCCCCCCCCCCCCCCCCCTCGGGCACACCCCCCCCCCCCCTCCCCGGGTTCACCACCCCCCCCCCCCCAAAACCCATCCCCCCCCCCCCTCCCCCCCCCCCCCCCCCCCCCCCCAAACCTCCCCCCCTCCCCCCACCCCCACCCCCACCCCCCCCCCCCCCCTCCACCCCTCCACCCCCCCCACCCACCTCCCTTCCCCCCCCCCCCCCCCCTTCCCCCACCCCCCCCCCCTCCTCCCCCCCCCACCCCGCCCCCTTCCTCCCCCCCCCAAAAACAACCTCCCCCCCCCCCCCTCCCCTCCCCCCCCCCCCCCCCCGGGGGTCCCCCCCACCCCGCCCCCCACCCCCCCCACCCCCCCCTCCCCCCCCCTTTACCCCCCCCCCCCCCCAAAAATCCCCCCCCCCCCCCCCCTCCAACACCCCCCCCCCAACCCCCCTTACCCCCACCCCCTCCCCCTTGACACTTCCCACCTATAAACGGACGACATTTTGGACCCCCCCAACATACTGGGACGACGGCCTTAAACACTAAAACCACATATACCGAAACATAAACCCACAACATAGGGGCAAGGCCCTTTGACATCCCCACCCACATTATACTGGGAACGGGTCCTTGCAACCCACCCACATCAACTGGGCCGACAGGTCCTTTGACCCCCCACCCACCTTAGGGACAAGGGTCCTTCACCCCCACCCACCATACGGGGACACGGGCCCTTGAACCCCCCCACTCATACGGGCATGGCCTTAAAACCCCCCCACATATACGGGGATCACAGGCCCCTTGAACCCCCACCCACTCTATGGGTCCGGTCCTTAAAACCCCACCCCAATCGGGGATCAAGCCTTGTTTTCCCCCACATCATTCGGGATCACAGGCCCCTTGACATCCCCCCCACATCATACTGGGATCACAGGTCCTTGAACTCCCACCACATCTTTTCGGGAACAGGCCCTTTGACCCCCACCCACACATATGGGATACAGGTCCTTGACACTCCCACCCACATCATACGGGGACGACAGGCCCTTTGACACTCCCACCCACATCAACGGGGATCCACCCCTTGACACTCCCACCCCCATCATACTGGGACGAAGGTCCTTGACACTCCCAAAACCCACACAACCCCCACACATCCAAACCCCTCCCCCAACTAAAAACACAAAGGGCCACACCCCACCCACATCATACTGGGACAGGTCCTTGACACTCCACCCCATCATACGGGATCACGGGGCCTTGCCCTCCAACCCACATCTAGGGGGACGAAGGCCTTGACCCCCACCCACATCAAACGGGTCATGGTCCTTGTTCTCCCCCACGCATACTGGGATCACGTCCTTGACCTCCCACCCACATCATCGGGATCACAGGCCCTTTGTGCTCCCCCCACATCTTTCGGGGCGAGTGTAATGTCATTGTGAGGTGATATTCAACCCTTAAACCTTCTCTGGCTGTTATTTCTTGGGTCTTTGAAAACGTGAGAAATCCCCAAAATCACTTGAATTTTTTTTTTTTTTTACTTGTTGTTTTTCATTTTTTGTTGTGATATTACCGCGGGGGAAAAGTTAAAAGGTCTTCCTAGATCCCAAAAAAACCGCGGAAAAAGCAAAACCCCTTTATAAAATTTTTTGTTTGCATCACATCCTCTTTTTTGGGGTTTTGGAGGTGTGTGTGTGGAGGTGAAAAGAACGGGGTGATGTATGGTGTTCACATAGGGGGCAGTTTTTGCTCCCCCCAAAGGCTGGTAGTTTTGGGTAACCCGTTATTAGTTACCATTTTGTCCTGGGACTGTCGATTAGACACTAGGCCTGTTTTGGTGTAAGGGTGTGTGTGTGTGTGTTGTGTAGGGGGTTGAAAATTTGTGTGGACTTCCCCCAAAGGGTCCCCTACCCTGGCAAACTTGTTGACACCGAGCTCTGAGGGGGGGTACCTCAGCCTCACAAGGGGCAAAAAAGGAAAAATTTTTCACAATTTAAATTTTGAAAGAAACCTGCCTGCATGCACGAAAAAAGACAATTATTTGTTTTGCACCTTTAACCCTGATCTTCATTTCCCCCTAACTAGCCATAGCCCCTTTTGACTCCCCCCAGAAAACCACGTAAAAACCGGGAGCTTTAAATTCCTGCAAAATTCAATCGAATTAGTGTCCTGCCTGCACCTCAGAAATTCCTAAATCCAAGAGGGAAAGTACCCCTAGATAACTAGCAGCTAGACCCCAAGCTTCAGAGGCTCTGAACATTTACGGGGCATGCTCTCTTGTTGCACCCCGGGGCCCACAGTTAAAACTCCCCACATCTCCAAAGACCTGGCCAGAACCTGGGGAAAAAGTAAGTTTTTGTCTTACTGTAGGGCTGATGGAGGAGTCATCTACGGTACATCGAGGGCCTCTCCGATTTCCCCGGGTCCAGATGTGAAGACACAGGGGGGCGCCGTCTGCGTCAGGGCACGTCTTTCCAGTTGTGTCGTCGTAAGAAAAGGGCGGGCTCCCTTCCAACCCCGCCCTTTTCGTTAAAAAACAGGGCTGCCATTCCCCTAGTAAACTTATCCTAGTGTTTGCCTACATTTTGGGGCCTTTTTACTACCTATTTTAAGGTTTTGGTCTACTTATCATTATCTACATTTGCCTTAGAAAACCTAAATTTAATAACTATGTAGAATCCCTTTCCCCTTTCCCTGAAAGTAAAACTATAAATTAAAAAAGCTTACCAACAACCGCCAACCAAAAATTTTTGTTTGGGGGGGTTTTAAAGGGGCCGCCCGGCTCCCGCCCAAGGCCATGCGGGATTGACTGTAAACTATTTGGACCAAAAAAATTTTCCCACAAGGTGTGGTGTGTGTTGTGTGTAGGTGGGGGGTGTGGGTTGTTGTTGTAGGTGTGTGTGTGTGTAGGTGTGTGGTGTGAGGTTTGTAGTGTAGGTGGGGTTGTGTGGGTGTGGGGGTTGGGTGTATGGGACGATGGTGATGAGTGGGTGAGTGAGCTTGGGTGGGGGTATAATTAGGGGGGCAAATGGCTACATGATAGGAGTGTAGAGGGCATTTGGGTGTGGGGGCCAAAAAAAAAACCTAAGGTGGGATTGGACATGAGAGTGGGGCAATGGGTTGGAAGTTGTGGGAGTGGCAAGGTGTGTAGGTGAAGAGGGGGAAAACACCTGGTTTTAAGCATAAATTCCCTATCTTTCAAAAACGGCCCGGAAACAAATAAATTTTAAATTTTATTGTAAGCAGGAAGGTGAACAACATGTTGAAAACATGAGCTCCAACCCTTGTCGCCGGGCTGTCCGTTGTAAAATTCAATGTCTTTCCGCACCCCCCCCAAAAACCCCCCCCCCCGGGCTTCCCCCACCAGAACCTGCCCCCTTACCAAATTTCCCGGAGGTTCCTGGGGTTTTTTCCGGGGGATAACGCCCCCCGGCCCGGGCCATACCAGGCCTCCCTTTGGTCGGGCCCCTGATCAACGGGCTTTTACGTGGCCGCACGCGTCCGAGTACGACCACACCCCGGGCTGACCCGGCATGACTTTAGGTATCTGTCCAGCTTCTCTTGAAGGGGCACCCGGGGGTTTTTTGGGAAATTCCCCAAATGTTGAGGGGAGGTTTTGAACATTTTTGGGGCCCCCGGACATTATGGTTTTTTTTGTGTCCAATGGCCCCCCTCTTTTTTTTGGGGGCTTTTTGCATCACCTGCCCAGTTTTTTACTTTGTAGGGAGTGTTTGTGACAGTTTGGGCCCTTCTTCCAAATTTTCCAAGTGAAATTTTGATATATCTCCCCCTCCTGCCCAACGAGTAAAAGTCAAGTGCTTCCAAGCGCCCCAGTATTAAAAGGTGCGACAGAACAAAACGTGCGAAAAGGTCTCGTACACTCTCTGATCTGCGATTTTCCCTGCTTTGTATGGAATGTTAATGTACACAGTTTTCCACTAAGAGAACAAGTGTTTGAAAAGGATCATATGGCTTGGCATCCTCGTTTTGAAAGTTTTTTATCCTCCTATAAATTTCTTTGCACGTGCGTTGGGTACTGTTTACCCTTGAAAGTGAGGGATCCTCAGACATTACTCCCCCCAGGTCCCTTCATTTTTTTTTTTCCGCTCTTTTGTAGGGCCCGGGTCATGTAACCTTCTAGTTTTTATCCCCTCCTTTTTTCCTAAGGAGTAGTTTGGAATTTTCTCATTGAAAATCAAATTGTTTACCTTTGCCCACTGAAAACTTTTTTTTTAATCTTCTTGGAGGTTAACCGCATCCTCAGCAAGAAGCCTCATGCGACCTATTTCTCCGCAAAGGAGATAGGGTGTGTGGGTATATTTTTTTAGTTTTTTGGGGTAAGGAATAAATGGGGCGAGTCTGTCCTTGTGGAACAGAGCTTTTACTATGGCAGCCTCCATTTAAACTCTGTTGCCCATACTCTTTGTGTTCGTTTTGGGGTTGGGAAGTTGAAGATCCACCCCCCACTTTCCAGTTATTTTTTTTGCCGTTTTTTATGGGCTATTATGCCAGATCGCATTTGTCAAATGCTTTGCAAAGTCTGTGTATATTACTCTCTTCTGATTTTCTTCCAGTGCACCCAAGGCCATGTCTACTCCTCCCCCAACAATTTTCCCCGCGACCCCCCAATTTTTTCCCCTCCCCCCCCAAGCCCCACTGGGCCACCACCCGGACCTTCCCATCCCCACTTTTCAGCAATGCTACAAATTGCCGGGTTACCGAACTTCCCCAGACCCAATGCCGTAAAATTCGACCACGGGGAACTGTGGGTGTGCCACAGGGAGTGTGCCTCAATCCCTCAAATTCGACATCTTGCCACAGTGGATGTCTAAACTTCCAGAAATTTCGAATGGAGCAACCAATAGCCTCTCCCCAGAAACAGTGATGTCCGTGACTTCCCCTCTAAAGAGGCCTAAAATCTGAAATAAAATTTAAGATTCACCAGGACGCTCAACACCCTACACAGCGGCCCTCAAGCTGCTAGCAAATTCACTGCCTTTGGGGAAAGTCAGTGAACCCCTGCAAAAAAGCACCCGGAAAACCCACTGTTTTTTTTGCAAAACGTCTGGGTGTCCCACCAAGGAGGGAAATCATAGCAAAGCTGTTATTACAATTGTGAAAAAAAATTATTTGGAGATTCTGGAGGGGGTGATGAACGTCTTCGGAGGCTTCTTTACTTTATTTGCAAATTCGGGGTGGGTACCGGCAGTGTTTTAAAACCGGGCCCGGGGGCCATGCCCCGAGGGAGAGAGCAGTAGACTTGTTGACTGCTTCTAGGCCCTGATAGTGAGGAGTGGGACCAGCGTCACCGACTTGGGTGGTTTAGAGAGGGCAGCCCCTTTAGGCCACAAATAGAACTAACGGCGAAGCATAGGCTGTCTACACAATAAAACTTTCCCCGTAAAATGATTTTTAATTTCTGATATATTTTTCTTGTCTTCTTTTTTTCATTGTTTTCCCAACAGACGAAAATTTAATTTTTAAAGGTGAACAATTAAATTTTAAAAATTCTTAAATTTTTTTTTTTTTGTCAAAATTTCTTGGGGGCTATTTTTCTATCTTTATCTTTTTTATTCAATTTTTTGTTTAATAATTTGTTTTATGTGTTTTTTTTTAATAATTCTTATCTGCCCCAATTGATTTTTATATTAATGTAATATAAATGATAAGGTAACAAAAGGGCCCCAATGGGGAAAAAAGTCACTTTGACTTTTTTGGGTTATCCCGGGTCTCAAAAATATACTGATGTTGATAAGCTATGTAACTATTTGTTTACCTGAATAAAATTACAGTGTGGGGTTTAAGCGTGGGGAAGTGGGGTTGAAAAGGGGTGCTTGCGTTACCTGTTTGAGAAAAAAGACAGCTTAACTCCATCTTTTATGGAAGAATAATATGACAAAGAAAATTTTTGCAGGTTTTTTTGTAAATTTAAAATTGAAATCATTATTTTTTTTAAAAATTTAAAAATCTAAAAAAAAGGCAACGAGTTATTTTCCCTAAAACTCAAAAAGTAAAGTTTATAGAATGGCTAAGCTATTTAATTTACCAAAGGAAATGGGTTTTTATCTCTTCTTGGGAAAAGGCAAAAAAATCATCAACGTTTTTGAACCATTTTTTTCTATTTGGGAGGATTGTGTTAAGCAACCTTTTTTCAAAAAATTCCATGAAAGGTTACAAGAAAAGGGGAAAAGATTTCCCCTTTTCATCCCAAAATTTTGAGTGTACAACTTTCTTAAATTAAATTTTTCTCAACATACAAAGTTTAATAAGTTTTAATGAAAGGAACTGGAAGGTAAACATAATTAACAAGTTCTTCAGTAAAAACCAAAAACTCAACAGGAATTTTTGTAAAAAAGGGAAAAAACATCAAAACTAACCATACACACAACCTGAAGCCCTGATCGGGCCCTCACCCGCCCCAAGTACACCATGTTCGGTGGGACGGGGGACTAGGCGAAGAGCACAAATCCAAGGCCTTGGGTCAAGTCAATGCCCGGGGGGATTTGGGGCAGCTAAAAGGAAATCTGAGTGTGGTGCCTTCACTGCGGGGGATGGCTTTGTCCTTTTCCCGAAACGTTGGTGGTTGTTTGGCGATTTTTTTTTTTATGGGGTTTGTCCCTGGGACTGTTTGTGCTCTTTGGGGGTAGCGGCTCTGGAGGGGTCTGAAGGGTGCAAGTGCATGGCTGCTTAGCAACCCCCGGGGTCTTTTTCCCCACTGCATCCCAAGCTTCAGGGGCAATCTTTTTGACTAACCTACTGGAAGCCAAACACGACGACGGGAGGGTTTCCTGATTTTGCTGATTTCTAGGACAGATTTTATGCCTTTTAAAGGGTGACTCAGGGGTGCATCAATTTGCGAGTGTTTGGGTTGCAAAAAAGGGTGCACACCTCAGGGAAATGAATCTTTGGGTAGTAAGAAAACCTTGGGGAGAAAACAGGGCATCATGATCGCGTATTTTTCCTCCATTCTCTTCAGGCTTTAAATTTGTCCTTTAGACTGGTCGATGGCCTGGGGACCAGTGTTGCCCGAGAAGGTACTTTTAGGGAGGTTTAGAGACTTCCCCCGGGGTTGTTTTCATAGCTTTTATTATTCCCCCTTCGGTGATGTTTCACACTTTGAGGATTTTAGGGGTTCCACCAGTTTAGGTCCTTAACAGAACTCTTCGCATTCCAGGGCGTCACCGGACCAATGTTAGCTCGCTGCATAAGCTAGAAGTTGTTCCTTAATGCCACGCAGAAGGAAAGAAAAAGCGAGTGGGTCCCCCTCCTGAACCCCTTTGAGAAAATTTCAATTCGCCAAAAAAAAATTCTGTTTGCGAAGCCGCTGAAAGAAGGGAAAAAGCTAGGGAACCTATTTTGACGGCCCCAAGACCACTATCCTTTACCATATTGAAACATTTCTAAAATCAAATTTTACTACGGGCCCTTTTCCCCCGGTAGGTCCCGATAAGGGGCCTTGGCTGACTGCGGCTTACTGGGCCTTTAGACCCAAAAACCCAGTTGGGGACTGGGGTAAATGACAGCTTCCAAAGAAATGTTTTTAACTGCTGCTTTTGGTGCAATAAAATTTTCTCTGCACGTTAAAGTTTAAAATTACGTGGTCCCCCCCCTTTTCGAGTTCCCCGGCAATTTTAAAATTCGCAATCATAGAGGTATTTTCGTATAAACAGGGGCTCGCTTTCATAGGTTGACTCACGAGTCAGTTCGTCCTGGGCGCATACCCACGGCGTGAGCCCGGGGGGCAGCCCGTCTGGGATTATTTTCCAGGAGCAAGGTCCCCCATGTGCTCCAGCGAAATATTTTTTAATATTCCATTTATTTTAGTGCTTGCAAGTACAAATAAGCTACCATGGCTCCAAAGAAAGTCCTGTGAAGCCCGTGGTAAGAAGGGAAAATATGAATTTTAATTTTGAAAACCATCATTGAACAATAGAAAGGGGACAAGTGTGGCTAACTGTCCGGATGAAAAAAAACCCCACACAACCTTTGTTCCATAGTGGCCAAGAAAAATGAAATAAAGGGTTGTTGTTCAAAGGATAACATGTGCAAAAATTAGATCACCGTACTGGAAGAAGTTTTAGAAGTTATTTTTGGTGTGGATAAAGGAAACAATTACAGGAGATATTTTTTTTACTTCGTTTTTTTGTGAAAAGGTAGGCATTGCATAAGATTTTGGGAAAGAAATTGCCTGCAAATAGTGGTGAAGGAGTGAATTTTTAAAGGGCCCGCAAAGGCTGGGTTTGAGAGATTTAAGAACCGTACTGGCTCCCGTGGGGTAAGGGTGGTAAGGCTGCCAGTTCGGGCCACAAGGCGGGTGAAAAATATGTGAGAATTCCGAGTACTAGAGGGTGAAGACGAAAACCCAAAAGGTTAAATTGTGACGAAAAAAGGGCCTCTTTTGGAAAAAAATGCCAAAGAGGCCTTCATTACAACAAAGGGAAAGGCAATGCCCGGCACAAGCCAAAGAAAGCGGCTGACACAAAAATTCTGTGCTAAGCTAGGGGGATTTTTAAAGTAAGCCATTACAGTGTCCATTCTAAAAACCCCGTTTTGTTCAGGAAAAACAAGTTATGAAAAGTAAATTGTGGTGGTTTTGAAATCTAAGGTAAGGCATGGGTCGAGGGAAAAATTTTGTCGAGGGTTCAATGAAGTGTTTGGCCCCAGTGTGAAGGGGTTCCCTGGAAAAGAAAGGGATCTCAAGTGCCCGCTAGTAATGGACAATGCACCTCTCACCCCCAAACTTGGGTGACCTAATTTTCGAGGAGTTTGGGTTCTCACAGTAAAATTCTTGCCCCCGAAATACCCAACCTCTCCTCCCAAACCCTGGACCCAAAAGGTTATTTCAAACTTTAAAAAACTTAACCCAAAAACAATTTTCACAGGTGTTGACTGTGACCACAACACCACTTGCCCTAAAAGGGAAATTTTTGGGGAGAACCTTCAGCATCCTCCCTCATAACCCTTATAGGATGGCTTGGGGGGCAGGCTACCAGCTTCGAAATCTGCCTAAAAATTGGGCCAGATTGTGTCGACAAGAGGGTTTTGAAAATTTGGGGTGACGCTAATGACCTAGCTGTTTAAAAAAATTGGGCCTGGGGGGTTCCCGGGGGGATGTGAGTTTGGAGGATGGGAAAATTTGGGGGAAGACCCAATGAAGAGCACCACTGAGGAGCTGCAAGAGCTTCAGCGGAAGAGCAACACATTTCACTCAGAAACTTTCTGAGAGGAGGGGGAAAAGAGATGGAAAAAGGTGCCTTCTTCAAAATTAAAAAAGATTTTTACTAGTGGGGTAAGAAAAGCTTTAGGGGAAACCCCCACCGCAAAGGGTTTTTGTAAGCCAGGTTGGCAACATGTACATGACAAAGCTTGGGCCATTTTAGGAAGTGTTAAAGAGAGCCAAAACAGGCCTCTCCACAGTTATTTTGTGAAAAGGGCTCCCCTGACTCCAGGGGTCCCAGTGGGATAAGAAACGAGAAAGAGCAACCCCAGAAAAGCAAATGGTACCTGGGGGTTTGTGGAAAAGGGTTCCCCTCCAAAATAAAAAATCCCCTCTCTTCCTCCTCCATCTCCCATCCCTAAGAAAAATCTTAAAAAAGGTAAGGTTAGCTGTTAAAGTTTCATTCTCATTTCCATGTTTGCTTATGTACTACATGTATATTTCATGTTAAAATTTTTTTTTGTTTTAAAATTTGGGGTTCAGGAACGGATTAATTGATTTACATTATTTTTAGGGGAAAATTTATTCGTAAATCGTAAATTTCGTTTTTAAAAAGCTCCAGGCGGATTAATTAGAAAAACGAGGGACCATGTATATGGGTCACCTTATTTAAAGGGGGACCCAAAAACCCCCTATTCATTTTTATATTAAAAGGTTTGTTGCAATTAAAAAAATTTTTAAAGAAAATTCAGAAGTGGTCTGTTATATTTTCTTCATAGGAACAAGATTTTGATCGAGTTATTAAGATATTTTAGATACAAATTTATCTTTTGTCTTACCAAAAATTTATCTTAAAACTTTATGTACTAAATTTACAATAAATCATATTTTTTAAAATCATGGAAATACACATTAATAAGGAAAATTTAATTTTTTTCCCTGTAAAATTTTTTTATACCCTTTACCCCCCTTTGTCTTAACAAAACTGTATAACTCAAACACAAAAAGACAAGATTCAAAAGACCCTTTTTAATCCGGCCCCTAAAGGGGGTAAAAACAAGAGTTTTTCTGAGAAAAATATCTTTAAAAAATTACTGAACTGACCAAAATATAAATATCAAAACAATCTTCAGAGCAATGAGGAACCAATGACTCTCTAGAGACAATTCTCAAAAACCCCTCAAACTGTACACCCTAAGAGAGAACCCTATACATCATTGTCAAAGGGTAGAACGGGGGCGGACGACTCCTCCATTTTTTAACCCCTAGTCAGGTTGGTTACCTGATCCAAACTATCAGCTGGAAAAACAATTTAAAAATTACCCCGATGGTTCCGAGACTTTTATGCTAATACATAAGAAATCCTACCTAAAAAAAATAAAAATTTAAAATAGTGTAATACCATGGTATTTTTTTATATTCAGATTAAAAATAAACCGAAAGTCTCTGTTTTAGCTATAAACGGGGACTTTGCGCTATAATATTTAATGTGATCATATTTTTTTTCAAAAGTTTAAAAATCCCCAGGATACCAAACTCCAAAATATAACAAGGGTTTGAAAAGATTTATGAAAACATTTCCCGGTATAAAGATAAAACATGATTCTGAGGATCTTTTCAAGTACAAATTGCTACAGTTAAACCCTATTACAGGGCAAAAACCATCCAGCCCTCAGAGTGCAGCGCATGCCCAAATTATCAGGGATTACCTCCTGAACTGCAGCGTTTATCCCTGAATAGAAAAATACGGCACTGGGATCCCCTTTTCCCTGATTTTCTTTTGGCTTAGTTTCTTTAAAAACTTAGATTCTCTTTTCCCAGGGCCAAGGGTGTCCGGCCTGCGAGAACAAACATATAATGATGGGCAAATTCACCCCTATTTTCTGAATTTTTTTAACTTCTTGAAACTGGCAGCCGCCCTCCTTCCTCCCCGGGGTCTAGAGAAAGGGATCGCCATGTGGTGCACGTGTAGTCCCCTACCATGCTGTCGCCTGTCCAAATGAAGGGAAACCATATGGGCTTTTGGGTTTTCTAGATCGCATAACTGGGGAGCTCCCTTTAATGCTGGGCACTGGGTGTTGTGAGGGTCTTTTTAAAATGCTATTACCTCTTTATGCCTTTCATCTTTTCCCGTGGGTCTACACACACAAAAAAGTTGTACCAAATCGGCCCGCTAATTTAACTGTCATAAAAACCTGTGTTTCGTGGGAAAGGGGCGCAATCGAAGGGCCACCCAAAGCGAATGTGTGTGGGGCGAGAGTGTGTCAAGGGGGGAGTTGGAAAAAAATTCAACAAAAAGTCCCCGAATGGGGCTCTCACTGAAGGGGGCTTCTCTATCTTTCCCCCCAAAAACACCTGAAATAATTTTGAGGGTTTTATTTCCCCCTACGGTATATTCACACTTCTGACTTAATTACACTACTGGGGTGCAGATCTTGTTTCAGAGCCGTTGTTTTTCCCCAAACATGCCCCGCAAAGAATTTTGGCATACTCCAACCTTGTCCCCACGTGTTTTAGGGGAAACGCTGCAAAGTTAACTGGTCCACACAAAAGGACAGGAAAGCAGGTGCCCATTAAAGCAGGCGCAAAATCCTTTTTTGAATATTTTCTTGCAGTTCCCGAAACCGGGTAAACGCTGACCACAACAGTCTCAAGGGGAGTGCGCAAATACCCAAGAACGGGATTTTGGCCCCCTGCCCCTCATCGCAGGAATAAAGAGGGGACCCAAGAAAAAAAACCCCGAAAAAAGAGAAAATCTGCGCACAGGTTTCAAAAAAAACGAAGAGGGTAACCAGTGGGAGCAATAAATAATTGCAAGTGACGACACGTACCCCAAAGATAGACCACAGCCCGTTTCAGGAACCCAAACAACCCACCAGGACACTAAACTTCAACAAAAAAACCTTGAGGAAGACCCCCACTGAACAATTAAATTTTGCCCGAAACAAAATTTTTATAAGGGATTGTGTAACCTTAAGGTTACACAATGCCTTATAGAGGTTACCGGGAAACGACCTAAACACCTCAAGAGATGTAAATCCCGTACTAGGGGCATCTGCACAATTCTTTCCCGATTAACAACTTTTGTCAACAACTGCCTGGTGGGGGAATCTCAGAAGAAATTAAATTTTCTTTTTTGGAGCCTCACATTGGGGTTTGAGAAGAATGATGGGGAAAACAGACCCAGTGTTGTAACACTCTTTGCCGCCGTTTCCCCCAAACAGAAAAAAGAAAAATTCGACTAGAAGCTGCCATTACCCAGCCACACCAACTAATTGGGGGATCTCAAAAGGGAGTGAGCCTAAGCTCATTTGGGAAGGGCCCCACAGGGACCACCAAAGAAAAAGGCCTATCAAACATATGTTAGAAAGCCTTTAAATGGGAAGAGAGTTTCGTCTTGCAAGCGTTCGGGATTGGTTTTCCCAAAATCTTTTCCCTTCATTTCAGCCGGCTACACAAACCCTCCCAAATTTTTTTGTTTGGAGAAATGAAATTCAATCACAGAGGGGTGTTCACAGGGGGACCCACCGCCCATTCTCTTCGCTTGCGTAAGGAACAAATTTCCAGCCTATGCAATGAGCTCAATATCGGGTACCTGGATGATGGCACTCTGGCAGGTACTGAAGAGTCCCTGGTGGGGACCCTACAACTGGTGAAAACACAGGAAGAAGACTTCTAACCCCATCCTTAATCCCTCCAAGTGTGAAATCACAGCGAACCAGGAAATAATCAATGCTGTGCGAAGAATCCTCCCAGAAGTCTCTACTACCACTCCGTCCAACAGTACCCTCTTGGGAGCACCGCTGGGTCACCAGGTCATCGACACTGTCCTCAGGGACAAATTGAATGACCTGATGAGAATGGAGGAGAGAATAAGCGATCTTGATGCCCATGATGCTCTGTATCTCCTCACAAGATGTCTTACTATGCCAAGACTCACTTACTTCCTGAGGTGTGCACCCTCTTTTGACAACCCAGCACTGGATGAATATGACGCACACCTGAGATCAACTTTAAAGAAGGCACTGAGCCTGTCAATAGAGGATCAGCAATGGGATCAGGCAACCCTCCCAGTGCGACTGGGAGGTATAGGGGTGCGCAAAGCAATGCATGTTGCTTTACCTGCTTTTCTGTCTTCGTGTTTGGCTTCCAGTGCATTAGTCAAGAAGATAGTTCCCGAACGCTTGAGAGACGTGGTAGGAGCTCAAGGCCCCAGGTTTACTGAAGCAGCGATTCGGTGGGACACCCTTACAGACTCCTCCAGTAGACCAGCTCCTCGCAAAGAGCACAAACAGTCCCATTGGGACAAACCCATCATGGAAAAAATCGCCAACACAATGCTCTCCAACGCTTCAGGAAAGGACAAAGCTCGTCGGTTGGCAGTGAAGGCACCACACTGAGGAGATTTCCTGTTAGCTGTTCCCAATTCCTCCCTGGGCACCCGTCTCGACCCACAGGCCATTCGGATTGGTGTTGCTCTTCGCCTAGCCGCCCCCATCCTCACAGAACATAGGTGTATTTGCGGCAGGGCAACAGCTGATCAATTCGGACTTCATGGTCTCATGTGTCACACAGCAGAAGGGAAATATGCCAGATATGAGGAGGTCAATGACATCATAAAGAGAAGCCTCGCTACAGCCCGTTGCCCAGCTCAACTGGAACTCCAGTTACAGAGGTCTGATGGAAGTCAAAAGCGTCCTGATGCAGCCACTATGCTACCCTGGAAAGATGGAAAGCAGATTGCCTGGGACTACACCTGTGCCTCCACATTGGCAGACACCTACTTGCCATACTCTGTAGTGGAAGGGAGTGGAGCTGACAGCCACAGGGAGACTCGGAAGATCCGAAAATATGAAGACCTTTCTCTTGCTATAACTTCATTCCAATAGGGTCGGAGACCCTTGGAGCATGGGGCAAGTGTGCTCTAAAGTTCCTCAAAGAGCTGGGTGAAAAGCTCATCATAGAAACCAAGGACCACAGGGCGACCAGCTACCTCTTTCAGAGACTCAGTGAGGAAATGCCTGCAGCATTCTGGGCACGCGGCCCACCGCAGGGGAGCTGGACGAAGTATTCGAGATGTAGCTCTGAGTTACATATGTTGTTTTACTTTCCATTGTATTTTTGTGAATGTTTGGCCAATGTATTTTGTCTTTAAATAAAACATACTTGAAATATAGGGGGTGGCAGGAGAAAATTCTCTAACAGCTTCAGGGAGAACCTTGAGTTTTCCCTGAAGCAAGTTTATTATTTTCTCTGAGGATGAGGGTCCCTAGGACAGTTCTAGAGGTGGTACCTCCTTATATATATATATATATATATATATATATATATATAAAATAAAAATGATTTTAAGGATATAACCTATGAACCTTGGAAAGTACGCAGTGCTTACCAATAATACCCACCTGGCAATACCTTGCGTGTAGCTGCACTACCGTTTTCATCCAGACAGCCGCTTTCAGGGAGAAGGGTTACAGGGTTTTTATCTCATCCCCCTGCCCTTGCATCAGCCTACTAAGGGTTTGAACCCAAAGCAAGGTTCCCGAGAGCAGGCGAAATATACACAAACACTGATCTCTGGGTGAAGGAGACTCGAACCACGAACTACGAAGCTGTAAGCCTTCTCCCTGAAAGCTGGCTGCCTTGATCAAAACGTGCAGCGCAAGCTACACGCCAAGGTATGTCCATGTGGGTAGATTGTAAAGCACTGCGTACCTTGTCCCAAGGGTTTGTGGTTCGAGTCTCCTTCAGCCAAGATCGTGTTTGTGTTTATTTTCCCCTGCTCGCGAATTCCTTGCAAAATTTTTAAAGGTTCCCACCTTGGAACTGCCCTGGGGCCCTCTTTTCAGAGAAGTGAATAAACTTGCTTCGGGAAATCAAGGTTCTCCCTGGCGTTTGAAAATTTTCCATTCACCCTCCCAAATTAATTTATGCTTTATTTAAATACAAAACACATTGACAAAAATCAATAAATGGTAGTAAAACACATGGGAAAAATCAGAGCTACTTCTCAAATGCTTCTTCCAGCTCCCCGGCGGTGGTGTCGCATGCCCAGAATGCTGCAGCCTTTTCCCCCCTGGGGATCGCGACACGGTCTCTGAAAGAGGAAGCTGGTCCCCCCTGTGGTCCTTGATTTTTATGATGATTTTTTCCCCCAGCTCTTTGAAAAATTTTTAAGCACACTTGCCCATGTTCCAAGGGTCTTTCCCCCATGGGATGAAGTTATAGCAGGGGGAAGGGTCTTCATATTTGCGGGTCTTCTGGGTCTCCTGTGGCTGGCAGCTCCCCCCCTTTCAGCTATGGGTTGGCAATAGGTGTTCCCAAATGTGGAGCAAGGTTTTGTATCCCAGACTCGTTTTTCCATCCTTCCAGGGTAGCATAGTGGTTTCCATAGGACGTTTTGGCTTCCATCAGCCTCTGCATTGGGGGGTTCCTGTTCACCGGGCAACGGTCTGGGGGAAAGCTTTTTTTTTTGGTGCTTTTCCCCTCCAGGGTCTGGGCAACCCCCTAAAGTGAGACACCAGCCTGAATCCAATTGTCAGGAATGCCCTGGGAAATAAATATTTTAAAAAGGGGGGGTTAGGAAAGGTATTAATATTATTATTAAAATAAAAAAAGAAGCGCAAGCCACAAGGCTATCAGGTCACAAAAAACAGGGCAAAAGGTCAAAGGGAGTGGATGGTAATAGGTTACGGAAAACAGGGGTAGTGGATGGTAAAAGGGTTAAAGGGGCAGCAAAGCTGAACTAAAAAAGGGCTGAGGGGAGTGCGAAAGTTTCATCAGGGTTTGTGGAGTAAATCAGTCGTTGTCAAAAGTCAAGAGAGAGTCAGGATTAAAGGAGGGTCCATCGAAAGAAGGGGAAGGTAAAGGAGAGTGTAGAACGAAGACGACTTTTGGGGGAAAAACTGCGTGCTCGTTGATAAGGGGCAGTTAACAGAATGGGGCTAATCGATACGGAACTTGAACTTTTTAAAAGAGGGAAAAAAAAAACAGGGTGCCTCTCCATGAGATACCCATGGTAAGACGATTTGTGGCAATTTGGAGGCGGGGAGAGTGGTCCCCAACCTCAGCACTGATGACAAAAGAGGGCCATACCTGTGCTGGGTTTTAATGAATGAATTTTGTTACCGGAGATTTGACCAAAAAGTTGTTGCAACGGGTGCGAAGGTGGGTAGCTATTGCAGCAAAATATCCAAAAAGGGAACCCTCGATAGGAAAATTGGTGGTCTGCCTGTACCGCGCGCAGTGTTGCCGTTCATTGCCCTGCATCGAAATGACCGGGCCCCCAAAAAAAAACAATTCTTTATGTTGGAGATACGGCGTACCCAAAAGTTGGATCGGAGAATAGGGGATGAGATGTATCAATTTTCGTATACTGTAGAGAAATAAGGGAGTCTGAGATACTAAAAATGGAAAAGGCATTGATGCGTTACGAATAATGCTGAAAGAATGGCATACAGTTGCGTTAAAATGTAGCTGAAGATAGTAAATCCCCCCGCACGACGCTTCCGGAAACACTGCGGGAAATCCGACGCCGTTGAAGACTTAGAGCCATCTTGTACAAGCGGTGGATGAGAATGGGAGGGAAGTGATAAAGAAAAGAGGGGGAAGCCACCGTGGCATTTGAGCTTTCGACAAGGGAGTGAGAAAGAACGCCCCGAACAGCGGGAATTTCCCCGGGGGGTGGGGAAAAGTGGAATGCTCAGAACTTTAAAAAGGTGGTAACTAAAGGGAAGACAAGAGTGAAGTAGGCAAAAGAGAAAAGGGACGGAGAAAAAAAGGGGGGCGGCGAACAAAATAAAAAATGTCTAAAAATATCGGGACCTTTCTATAAAGGGAAAGGGATTGTGTAGTTGTGAGAGCGTACATAGTAGCGAAGGCAAGGGGCACCCGGGCAAAAAGGGACAAGGATGGAACATTTGCTTCTGTATAGGGTTTTAAAGGGGGAAGAGCGAAAAGCCCCAAAGGCACAAACGTAAGCCTTGGTGTGGATAGAGTTAAGGCTAGAGAGAGTAGCGGAGAGGCCGTAAATAAATCTGGTCCCCAATCGAGTTTCGAAAAACGGGGGCGAATGTGGGCCCGAAGCAGGTTCGACGATCGGCTCCCCATGAAAGATGAGAAAGGGGTTTTTAAGAAGGGTTTAGCCGGCTTGACAAGTTCCCTTGAGGGTAATGTGAGGTTTCCAGGAAAAACCGACGGTAAAAGAAAAGGGCCCTGAAACCTGCAGTATCCTTGGGGGATCGGGGGCCATAGAGATACAAAGGTGACGGAGAAAACGGCGTCTAGGAAAGAAAAATTTGGTGATTTTTTGGTATTTTAAAAATTTAAACCCATGGTGGGGGCCCCAAAGGGGAAAACAGGGTCGACGCATGCTGGAGAGAAAACTGCAATAAGGTGACAGTAGCGCCTCCCAAAGCAATGCAAAGCCCCAAATAGAGGAGGCCCAAATATTGGGTGGAAGAACAGGGGCCCAATTTCATTTATAGAAAGGAGAAACAGTGTTGTGCTTAAAACCATCCTGAGGGACCCCTTCAGCTTGGACGAAGTCCGGGAAAGAACATTTTTTGACTCGAACCGGAAATGTCTGTATTAAAAAGTTTAAGGAAGGATGGTGATTGCCTCGGAGGCCAAAGGAAAGGGGCTGGGCCAAAAAAATTTTTCCTCCAAGTTGTTCATTCCCCTTCTCAGGTTTAAAAAAAAGGCAATATGGTGATTTTTCCCAAAGGCATTAAAAAATACGTACCAAACGTAGAAGGGGTTATGGTAGAACGACCCTTACGAAACCCCTATTGACTAGCGGGAGGGGTGTTTGGTCTTAAATACCCCATTAAACGTCGATTTCGAGGCTTTCCATCACTTTGCAAAGCATAGTAAAAGGGGATGGGGGGAAATGGGGGTCTGTCTGTAGTACCGGTTTGCAGAAAGGGAAACAGTGGCAGTTTCCACGCTGGGAAGAACTCCCTTTTGCCCAAAAAGATTGAAGGGTGTAAGAGGACTACAAGGGCTGACCCTGTAAAAGTTGACATACAATATGAAAGTCGTTTAGGCCCCGCTGCCCTGATCGGAAATGAGAGCGGCCCCCCAGTTCTTGAAGTGTAAAAGGCACTTATACTGTTCTTTCTGAAGTAGAAAAAATCCCAAAGGGGATAACTCTTGGCAGACTTTGGGAAAGAAACGAGGGGCATGATGGAGCCCTGGGAAATACGGACCCGATGTGTTTGGGCCCAAATTCAATGGCAACGTCGAGAGGGTTTGCTACATCAACACCAGCGACCCCTAGAAAGGGCCGGGTCGGAGAGTATTTACCACTCAAATTTTCCCCACTTTTTTTCCAGACTGCACTCATAGAAGAACAGAGGTGATGGTGGAAACATAGTTCGCCAACAAGTGCGTTTTGCTTCAGGATGACACGGCGAGCGATCGCACACTTCTGCTTAAAACAAAGGGTTTTCCCGCGGTTCTTTGTAGGTCCCCGCCCCTGCAGCACGTTTCAAAACGTACTGCACGGCACAAGCGGAACCCCAAAGGAGCACTTCTGAGAATGCCCCCTGAGGTTTGGGGTATAGAATGAGAAGCTGCGGGATAAATGATGTCGAGGATGTGTAGGAGTCTCAAAGGGGGATGAAGAAGGAACCTCCTAAAAGCAGTGGGTGGGGTAAAGATCCCAAATTTCCCGATCAAAAGCCCCGAGGGTAGGAAAGGTGGGAAAAGGAAAGGGGGAAATAAGATGATCGGAAAAAAGATCGCTGTCATGTAAGTCTGGTAAACAGACCAGGTAAGTCTAGTGCAGTGGGGGGAAAGCGATGATAGTCGATGCAAGGAGAGTATGAGTAGAGGACAAAATGGGTGGAGTACCCGTATTTAAAACATGGGGGGGGGAAGGCGAGAAAAACCTCCAAAATCAATGCCACGTGAGTCCAATGGACCCCCCCCCCCAGAGGAAATGGTGGGGAATTAAAATCACCAAGTAACAGAAGTGGTGGTGGTAAGGATGAAACAAGAAAGGGAAAGTCTGGGATAGAAAAAAACTCGAGAAGGAGAGAGATATAAAAACTATTGTAAACCACTTATTCAAGTGGAAAAGGGGTGCAGTGTAAATGCAGGAGTATGGAAAAAAGTGACAGTCTGAATATCATTGCGTAGAAGAAGGGCACTTTCATTAAAAGGGCCCCTTGAGAAAGGGTCCCAAGAATACAATAAATTATGCCGGTAGGTTTTGGAAAACCCAAGTGAATTTTGGTTCTTGTAAGCAAGAACCCCAGGGGAAAACCTGGAAAAAACAACATCTGAACTCACCCCCCTTACCCCCCAGGCCGGGATATTCCCCGAAATGGCCATGATTTGGCGATGAAGAAAATATCAGGAAATTGTAGGGAAAGGCACCTACAGCTAGAGGGGTTAGAAAAGAAAAGTGTGGTGGGGTTGGAAGAGTTCAAGTAGCGAAGGAAAGGAGCGTTGCGAAGAAGGGGTTGTGAAGTGGAGGAGGGGAAGAGAAGGAAAAAGGGAAAGGAATCAAATGCCATTGGGTTTAGTTCTGCAATATATCTGAAAAGGTTCAAGTTTTTTGAAATTTAAGATGTATGGGGACCATATTGGAGATAGAAGGGGGAGGGTGATAAAGATTGAGACAGTAATGGACTGTACCAAAAAAGGGGGGGGAGGGGGAAAAGTGTGGGCTGGAGATGAAATTAGGGGGGGGACAGAAGAGGGAGAAACCTGGGGGTGGAGAAGAGGGAAGAAAATTGGGGGGGATGGGTGGAAGGCATAGTACGAGGAGGGGTGAATTCCCACTTTTAATTGGCAGAGAGAGGGGAAGAAAAAGGTACAGGACTGGAAAGGTAAAAATGTGGAGGGGGAAAAAGGGAAGGAAGGGGAAAAAAAGATTTGAGCAAAGTGGATTTTTTTGGGCTTCTGAGTAGAGGGGCGATTTTTTTTAGGTGTCGTACGAGGTCTTGTCGATACTGGGACTTTGAGGAAAGGCGCAAGAGTGGAACAGTGGTTGTAGTCGGGGCGTCAGAGCCAAGGACAGCAAAAGGATTAGATGCCGTAGTGGTTGGGGGTAACAACAGAGGGGCTGCAGAAGATGGGCCCAGAAGTGGGGGGATGTTTGGGGAAAAAGAATAAGAAAACACGGGGTAGTCTCCCTTGGAGGCGGGTGGTAATGCCCTGCAAAAGGGGACCCTTTTGCTCTTTGAGGCAAAGGTTTCACGTTCTTTTTAAATAGACCTGGCAACGGGGGAGTTTCAAAGGGTAGCTTCATTACGATTAAGGGAAGATGGGATTGCTGCAAGATGTTTTAGAATGGTCATCGGACCACAGACTGGCATTCGGCCATAGATCTGCAATATTTCGCTGGGGGACCAAAAAAAGCCCGCAATTTTACATTGTTTTCGGTGTAGGTTCAACTTTCGAATTGTAACCGATGTCCCCCTGACTTACAGAGGACGGGAGTTCTGGCTGCAAAAGTTAAAGAGCCACATTGCAAAAGGGGAAGTCTCCCCCCCCGGGGAGGAAGGGGGCATAATGCTCTTTGGGTTGGGGATCCTGGGGTTCCAGTGTTCAAAAAGTCATTTCCCTGCTGGAAATTCTGTTGGACTTGGTATGGGGCAGAATGAATACCACACAAGAATTGAGAGAAAGGTTTTTCAATAGTGATAGGGTAGTATCGATATTCGAAAGGAGAGAAAAATCATGAGTTGGTAGCATTTGGACGTGCGTGCCGTACCCCTCTTGAGAGATGAAATAAAAATTTTCTCCAAATGAGAGGAGCGCTTTGCCCCTACTATGGTAGAAAGGTAGGGAAAGAAGAAGTCGTCTTAAAGTAAAAAAATTTATCATTGTGTGGTTCGAAAAAATGACTGGAGAGGGGTGCTGACGGTCGGTTTTTCCGAGTAGAAAGGGAAGGTAACGAAGGAGCCAAATAGGGGAAAGACGTTGGCGTTTTGGAGTAGGGTGGGGAGGTCCAGCGTTTTGGGGGAAATGGGTGGGCGATTCGAAAAAATTTCCCTACCGTAGACGGGAGAAGCCGGGAAACTAGTCAAAGGAGGCGGGGGTTCAGACAAATCAAGGGGTCAGTCGAAGCCCGGTTCCTGAAGGGGTGAGGAAACAGCACCAGCAAGGGTACAGGGGTCAGGGGGGTCTGAAAAGTGGTCTAAACACAAGGCGGGTCAAATGGGGTGGGGTATCAAAAAGGGGGGGGGTAGTGGGTTTAGGACGGGCTGCCATGGTTAGGTTACTCCTTTGCTTTTTGTTTTTAAGAAAAAAAAAGAAAGAAGAAAAGAAAATAAAAATAAAAAAAAAGAATAAAAAAAAGGGGGGAGCGGGGAGGAATAGTTCCCAGGAGGAATGAAAGGGCCGGAAATCTCCCTCCGCCCAAGAGGGACCTCAACACCGCTAGTAGTGCAGATGCAGCATGGAACCCGTGCCATACCCTACCCTTCATGCCAGTAAACCAGCAATCCAGGATAGCAACCTCACATCTGCCGAGCTACCTCGGTGGACAAAAGAGAGGGCGGCCGGATATCCACCACAAAGCATACCTCCCTTTGGCCCCCACCCCCGGAATCCGAAAGGTGGCTTCCAGAGATACACCCGTCGCCCGAAAGAACCCCAAAGCTACTCCGGGATACCGGAGAGGGATCGGGACATCCCCAGGCAATCCAGATTCCACGGCAAACTACGCCACCGCCAAGAACCTCAACGGAATGGGATGGACCCCGGTGTCCTTTCCCCTACCTAGGAACTAGCACGCCTGTGGGAGAAATCCCAAAGGCCAAAAAGAGGAAGGGCAAAAGGGAGGGGTGAGGAGGAGGAGGAGGAATGGAAAAAGGGGAGGATGGGGAGGATGGGATAGGGGAGGGGAGAATGGGGGGTAATTAGGTTCGGTCTGAGGAAGAAGACCGACAGGGCTAATTCCTCAGACCAAGAGCCTCTTCACCACGCCAAGGAGCCCCCCTTGAAGAGGTAGGAGAAGAGTAGCACCAATCCGAATGGCCTGTGGGTCGAGTCAAGTGCCCAGGGAGGAACTGGGAACAGCTAAAAGGAAATCTCCTGAGTGTGGTGCCTTCACTGCCAGGAGATGAGCTTTGTCGTTTTGTGAAGCATTGATGAGTATTGTGTTGGCGATTTTTTCCATGATGAGTGAGACTGTTTGTGGTCTTTGGGAGGAGCTGGTCTACTGGGGGAGTCTGCAAGGGTGTCCCACCACATCGCTGCTTCAGTGAACCTTGAGCCCCTACCATGTCTCTCAAGCGTTTGGGAACCTACCAATTGTACTGGGAGGGTTGCCTGATCGGATTGCTGATCCTCTAACGACAGGTTCAGTGCCTTCTTAAAGATGATCTCAGGAGTGCGTCATATTCGTCGAGTGTTGGGTTGTCAAAAGAGGTGCATAGTAAGGCACCTTGAAAGAAGATACAGAGCATCATGGGCATTAAGATCGTTTATTCTCTCCTCCATTCTCTTCAGGTCATTCAATTTGTCCTTGAGGACAGTGTTGATGGCCTGATGACCCACCGGTGCTTCCAAGAGATACTGTTGGATGGAGTGGTAGTAGAGACTTCTGGGAGGATTGTTCGCACGGCATTGATTATTTCCTGGTGTGTTGTGATGATTTAGGTTGCAGGTTCTCTAACAGGGACTCTTTAGTGCCAGCCAGAGTGCCATTATCCAGGTACCAGATGTTGAGCTGGCTGCATAAGCTGGTAGTTCTCTTACTGCCAAACAGAAGGAAGAGAAGTGGAGCGAGTGGGTCACCTTGCCGAAAACCTTCTGATGAAAGAATTTCATGTTCTCCAAGCAAAAGAATTGAGGGTTTGCTGTATCCGGCTGAAATGAAGGGGAAAAGACTGGGGAACCGATTCCAAATAGCCGGCAAGACTACATCTCTCGTTACAATATTAAAGGCATTTCTATAATCAAGTTTGACTACAGCCTTGTCTTCTGGTAGGTCCCTGATGTAGGTCCTCGCCGCATGAGCTGCGGCTTCACTGCCTTGAGAGACCGCAAATCCTAGTTGGTGTGGCTGGAGTAAACTGGCAGCTTCTAGGCGAATGTTTCTTACTGCTGCTTTGGCAACGAGACGGCGAAGAGTGTTACCAACAACAATGGGTCTGATTCCCCCATCATTTTCTTCAAAACACATAATGAGGCTCAAAAAAGAAAGGTTTAATTTCTTCTGAGATTCGCCCAGCCAGGCAGTTTTTGACGAAAGTTGTTAACTCGGTGAGAAAAATTGATGAAGATGCGCTGAGTACTGGATTTACTATCTCTTTGAGGTGTGGTCGAATTCCAGTGTAACCTCCTGCAGATCCTGCTGGAGGTTACACAATCGCCTTATAGTCTTCTGATTCTGGCAGAATTTATTGTTCAGTGATGGGGTCTCCCTCAGGGTTGTTGTTGATGGCTATAGTGTCCCTTGATGGATACTTGTCTCGTAGTAATGGAAATATAAACACAAGATTTTAGCTACCCAAGATTTTAGACTCTATAACCCCACTCGGCAGATCATCGGATGCTGTATTCTCCACCTGACCTCAACATTCTGAACCTGACTATAAATACTCACGTACCTTCCACACCAGGTAGATCTGTCTGTCACTTGAAAAAGCCCACTGTGTGGGCGAAACGTTGTCAATAAAGGATCACATTAAACTGCATATGTGTTTATATTTCCATTGTGTCGGTATTTTATACCATTTATTTCCATTGTCTCGTAGTACCTGGGCTGTGGTCTCATTTTTGGGAGTTACTGTGTCGTCACTTGTAATTATTCTGATTGCTCCCACTGTGTTACCCTTTTCGATTTTTTTGCTAACCTTTGCACAGATTTTCTCGTTTTCAGTGAAATTTTTCTTGGGTCTACCTCTGTGATTCCTGCGACGATGGGGCAGAGAGACACAATTATCCGTTCTTGGGTAGTTGCGAACTGCCTTGATGACTGATGTGGTTAGCAGTTTGCCTCGTCCTTCAGGAACTGCAAACTGCCGAACGGGAATAGGTTGCGCCATGCTTTAATGGTGCCTCGGGCTTCTAAGTTGGTGGAACCTCCAACAAGTGATCGATGCAGTGAAATCAAAACTGCCAGGAGCATCGCCCCCACAAATAGCGTTTTGCTTGGAGCACCGACGGCCAGAGTATTGCAAATAAAGAGAGGAGAGCTTAGAATATACCAGGAGAGGATAGGCCAGAATATACCAAGATAAGAAAAGAGAGGTCAGAATATACCAAGATAAGAAAAGAGAGGTCAGAATATACCATATATTCATTACCTTGTTATGAGTAACTCACTGTTAGCTACTTGCTCCTCTTATACAGTTAATTGTTGTTACTGTTATTGTGTAGTTAATGATGACTTTGGAGACGTTGGTATCACATAACACTGGACAATCCTGGCACCACCACCATCACTGCCACTCACTCGTCTCCAGCCACAACCTAGACTGGATGAGTGAGACCACAGGTACCCCCAGAGAGCTCTCAAGGCACCAGTGTAATGATTATCACTTACATTGTTGAAGTAGTTTTTTATTTTATTTAAAACTTATATATATATATATATATATATATTATATATATATATATATATATATATATATATATATATAATATATATATATATATATATATATATATTAATACATATATATTTACGTCAAACATACATAAAACATGACTATATAATTGCTAACATGTGCTGAAACTCCACCACCATTCCAACAGATAACTGAAACACATACACAATAACACTAAATACAATACTAACACAGTCACCCCTCACAGCACAAAATAATGTGAGGTCTATGCATATTCTTACAACTTTATAAACATTAGACATGCATATTACATTTAATTGAACAATAGAGAGGAACGTATAAGAATACATTTGCATTTTCCTAGTTTACGAACAAATAAGCAATACTAGCATCACTATGCAACCTCAACACTTGTGCAATCTTCACGCAACACAAACATATACACTTCTACAATACACAAAGTGATACATAACCCTTCTCATCCTCATATCTGACATAGAGAAGGATGTCAGCCACAGCACCGTGTCTTCCTTTGCAGATGACACCCGAATCTGCATGACAGTGTCTTCCATTGCAGACACTGCAAGGCTCCAGGCGGACATCAACCAAATCTTTCAGTGGGCTGCAGAAAACAATATGAAGTTCATCGATGAGAAATTTCAATTACTCCGATATGGTAAGCACGAGGAAATTAAAACTTCATCAGAGTACAAAACTAATTCTGGCCAAAAAATAGAGCGAAACACCAACGTCAAAGACCTGGGAGTGATCATGTCAGAGGATCTCACCTTCAAGGACCATAACATCGTATCAATCGCAGCTGCTAGAAAAACGACAGGATGGATAATGAGAACCTTCAAAACTAGGGAGGCCAAGCCCATGATGACACTCTTCAGGTCACTTGTTCTATCTAGGCTGGAATATTGCTGCACACTAACAGCACCTTTCAAGGCAGGTGAAATTGCTGACCTAGAAAATATACAGAGAACCTTCACGGCGCGCATAACGGAGATAAAACACCTCAATTACTGGGAGTACTTGAAGTTCCTGAACCTGTATTCCCTGGAACGCAGGCGGGAGAGATACATGATTACGTACACCTGGAAAATCCTAGAGGGACTAGTACCGAACTTGCACACGAAAATCACTCACAACGAAAGCAAAAGACTTGGCAGACGATACAACATCCCCCCAATGAAAAGCAGGGGTGTCACTAGCACGTTAAGAGACCATACAATAAGTATCAGGGGCCCGAGACTGTTCAACTGCCTCCCAGCATACATAAGGGGGATTACCAACAGACCCCTGGCTGTCTTCAAGCTGGCACTGGACAAGCACCTAAAGTCGGTACCTGACCAGCCGGGCTGTGGCTCGTACGTTGGTTTGCGTGCAGCCAGCAGTAACAGCCTGGTTGACAGGCTCTGATCCACCAGGAGGCCTGGTCACAGACCGGGCCGCGGGGGCGTTGACCCCCGGAACTCTCTCCAGGTAAACTCCATGTAGCCTCAGAGGTGCACACAAATATAAGAAAATAGGTAGTGAAACCTAACCCTTATACAAATCCAATTGTTACTTTAAAATAAACATGGAGTATTTCCATACAAATATGAATACTGATACATATATACACATATACATATCTTTATTTCTCTTAGTTCTTTTTAGTTTAATATGTTTATTATGCACCCCATACCCATCCTGTGGGCGGTAGCCAAAAGATTACAGAGGTACATAATTGGTCCAGGGACTGGACTCCAAAGTTTTGATAGCTGAGCAAGTTACAAAGGTAATGAACTAGATCTGATCATAATCATGACCAAGTTACAAAGGTAATGAGCTCCAGGTAGAGCTGGTCACACTCATGAATAATTGCAAAGGTAATGAATCAAACACATTAATCATGATAATTTACAAAGGTAATGAGCTCCAGGTAGAGCTGGTCACAATCATGATAAGTTTCAAAGGTAATGAATGATAAACACATTATGACATGATTACAATCATAGACAAATTACAGAGTAATGAGCAGTTAACAAACAGCGGCAGCGGCAGCAGCGACCTCCGAGCTCCGTACTTTTCTCCAACTATCAGAGCTACCAATGCTCCTATGATGACCTAGTTACATGCAAAACTGCACTACCCAACGTAGCACCCAGAATGACCAAAGATTACCAACAGTGAAACCTACAAATCGAACATAATAGAGATCAAAGGAAGACTGCTCACAAACCGAAAGCAACACCCCGCTGCCAGCCGAACAACGTAACCCTAAACTTTGTATAACTACAACTTCTTCTTAACTACAACAATTCCTGTAGTATTATGAGGCGCAATCTAAGAGGAAACAGCACCAAGGCCAGCAAGAAACGCCGAAAAATCAACTATTCAACAAGTGTAGCCAGGAGGACGCCGGCCCAGCAACCACCCCACTCACCACCACTCAAGGCGACACCACAACAATAACAACAAACATGGCTGCCACCACCCCATCCTCCCCTCTCTTCCCCGGATTCAAACCTACCAAGTAGTCTTCAGGTATGACCAACGATCCAGATACCCTAAAGTCATGCATCTCCAACTTAGTTATTGAAAATATGAATCTTCTAGAGACACTAACAAAACAAGACACCAGGATGAAACAACTCGAGAACAAAATCCTCAGTCTTGAACAAAAGTTATCAACACCAGGAATGACAAACTGTGGCAAGACCATCCAGACAGTCATAGATAGCCATACCCAACAAATAATATCTCTTAATACAAATGTTGAAGAAGCAGTAAAAGAATGGAAGAACAACTTAGATAACCAGTTCAGTGACTACTTTGCTCTCCAAGAAGATAAAACTGAACAAGATAAACTATCGGACACAGTAATAGTTAACAGTCCGCTTTTTCCCAGTGATATGAACCAAACAAACAGTAAAGAAATTACTCTGCAGATCATAAAGGACCAAGCAAATGTTATTGTACCTGAGTCTGAAATAAAAGAAGCCAGGTTACTAGGATCCCATGGTAGAAAAAGTGCTATGCTTAGATTCCACTCACATGACAGGAAAAAAGACTTAATTATTGCATCTATTAAAGTAAAGAAAGAGGTATACATAAACGAGTGTGAGGAAATGGTATGGTGATACCGACAAGATGTGGAAAAAGACACTTATGTACAGTTCAGGACATTTATTAAAGGAAACGTTTCGCCACGAGTGGCTACTTCAGTCCTAATACAGAGGATGTATTAGGACTGAAGTAGCCACTCATGGCGAAACGTTTCCTTTAATAAATGTCCTGAACTGTACATAAGTGTCTTTTTCCACATAAACGAGTGTCTTACCAAAAAACGTTAGAACCTCCTGTTCTTGTTCTAATGACCAGAGCTTTGGTAAGATGGGGAAGGAAGAAGGATGGGTAAGGATGGAAATATTGGAAAAGGGTTGGAGGGGGGGAGAGGTAGGATATAATAGGTAAGTGGCCCAACCACTTTGGAACCTCCTGTATAGAGTAAGAAAACTTAAGCGGGAGAATAACGACACAATACACCAATGCTTCACACGGGATGGGAAAATTCTTGTTAGGAAAACAAATGTAGGTCAACTGTACACAATCACGAACGAGAATGATCTATCACGATTTCTCAGGGATACTGATCTTACAGAGAATAACTAAACAATGTCCAACTTAAAAGTCTACGTAGTGTAGTGTATGTTTTGCTCCATTATTGTTCAAATTTCATTGTACAATCTCTTAGTAATTAAATAATCAACTACCTCATTTTGTGATTTTACTAGTAAGCATAAGTCACCTTATGTAATTTTCTTATTTACTATTTTTGCTATAACATTAGCTGAATTGATACTTTCTCTGTCCATATTACTACTCATATTTTTTTAAATACTATCAATTGATATTACTTACTAAATTAATAATTATCATTTTTCTATAATTTCAATTTACTCTTAACTTTTTGACATTTAATAACCATTACTTGTCTAATTACCTTTACCTGTTTTAATACCACATTTACTATCTTAGAGTACTCTTATTACCTTGTACTGCATATAACCTCTAGTATAACTACCAGTGCAATATTGAAAGAAATAAACATTACTTTTCACTTATTTTGTAATCATTATTATCTTACTAAAATTTTATTAAACACCATATTTATTACCAGTCAGTTTTACTTTTGTACATTAAACATTATTTTATACTTCCCATAACATTTTGTTGCCAAATTTTCAAGTTTGCATATTCAACTCCAACCTTTTATTATCCTTTGTACCTGCTACCTCTTACTATCATATTATAAACCAAGACATTACCATTATCATTGTTTTACCTGTCCATTTAATTTTGTTTACCACTACTTGTTTTTCTAGTCACTTTTTATTGTGTGTGTGAAATTAGTGTATATTCCAATTACTTTTTTTGCAAGTACCAAAACTATCTTTTGCTAGCTAGTACCAACTACCTCATTTTTTTTTTACTTTTTATTGTTGCAATAAAACTGCTCAACTTATTTAATATTACAATCAGATCTTACCCCTAAACCAATATTATTTCATTAGTGACTATCTGTCCATTTAACTTGTTTACCATTACTCAATTGTAGTCCTTATATATTTTTTGTCCTTTATTTTAGCTTTATATAACTACCTTAGATATATATTCGCAATTGTTTAAACTAATCAAGGTGCTATTCTCAGGTGCTAAGTTAATTAAGTTCACTATTTTTGCCATATATACTCCCAAAGTCCATTTATTTGAGTTATCCACTTTAGATTGTTCACCACAACTTATATTAGTCCCTTTTATATTATAAATTTTATATTATAATTCTAACTTTAAAGAATTACCTTTAAAGTACTACCTACTATCATATTCCCAAGCTCCATTATTTGATCATCACTTTATTTGTTCACCACTAAATTATTTTAGTCCCTTTTATATTGTCTCCTTTATTCTAGCTTTAAAAAACACTTAGCTCTTTATTTTTTACATTTGTTAAATAATTCAGGTGCTATTTTTTTTTTAGCTTTAGAATATTTACTTTATTTTTTACTTAATTCTAAACTAATAGATTCACTACAAAATCTTATGATTACACAGCATTGATCCTGATACCAACACTCTTATTTAATGACTTTAAATGATTCAAACAGTAACTGTTAATTACTACATCAGCAGAACAATCAAGGCACTTCTCAGAGCCAACAACAACATAACTATCTTTAACTACAATATCAGATCTTTAAGCAAGCATTATGATGACCTCCTAGCATTACTAAATTCCTTGCATGCCAATATGTCATCATTACACTAACTGAAACCTGGCTAAAGCCTGATACTACAGATGTCTTGCCATTCCTGGTTACACAGCCATACACAACTGTAGGCCAGACCAACAAGGGGGTGGCACAGCTATATACTACTCAGACCAACTAGAATGTATCACTATACTTGCACAAGGGATGAACTTGGGGAATATATAATAGCTAAATTCAAATCAAATACCTACAAAAAACCTCTCACAGTGATAAAATCTACAGAATTCCACAATCAAACATTAGCCAATTTAGTCAAAACCTAGGAAGTATGATAACTGATGCACGCATGAACAAAGATCACTTACTACTCTCAGGTGAATTCAATATAAATCTCCTGCAAGACCAGGACCCACCGTTACTGAATTCACAAACACAATGAGCAACTGCATGTTGCTACCAAGCAGTAACAAAACTACAAAAGTTACAGAGACTAGTGTTTCCCTACTTGACCACATCTGGATCAACACCATATCCCCTTTAAAATCAGGCATAATTACAGATAATACCACAGACCACTACCCCATTGACCTCATCGCTTTATTGCCGTGAGGTTGTGCTGCGCACACGCTCCTGGTTGAGAGGCCTTCCTGCGCAGATGATTTTCACAAGATGGCGCCAGACTATCAGAAGGCGCGTCAAACACTGTGTGCTTTGATTTGTGCGGGGTGTAGTTACGCCTCAGTCGCACAGGTGCTTCTACTTTGATTATTCGCGACACATACGCATTGCTGATCAAGATTTGTATGGAGTATCGCTCAACGGGGCTTACCGAATATTCGTTAAGCTACGATCGACGGCAGTGTATGAGCGCCTGGTGGAGCAGTATCAAGATGGCTGTGTGGATGTAAACTCGGCAATACGAGTTCGTTTAATTGACGTGTCGCGACACTACACTTGGGTGAAGGTACGCAACGTGCCTTTCGAAGCTGACGAAGCAGATATACGGAACGTTTTTGAACGTTATGGTACTGTGCATCTGGCAACGGCAGGTACCTGGGTGGATGGGGCGCACGCCGGCTGGCCGGAGGGTACGTTCAACCTAAAGATGACGCTGAGGCATCCCATCCCGTCGTTTGTCATCCTGGACGACTTTTGGATGCAAGTGATGGTGTATTACGCAGGGCAGCGCAAGGCCTGCAGGCTATGTGGTGCTTATGACCATATGGCAGCACAGTGTGAGAGGCAGCAGCAACGACAGGTTGCAGACAGAAGGATGGAGCGAGGGCCTGACCCGAAGGCGGGGCCTGCCAGCGGGATGCCTGTAAAGGGCCATAGTTCGTCTTGGAGCGAGGAGGTGGAGAGAGAGTTCCCGACGGTGGGGTCGAGCCCATCAATGCCTGTAGGATCTACAGTCTCCGCTTTGGTGGAAGGGGAGACCAAGTTGAGTGGAGAAGAACGAGCAGAGGATGTGGCTTTGGAGCAGTTGACAGAAAAGTTTTTGGAGACGAAGAGAGCTGGAGATGATGTACATCGGTGGTTGGGACCTGGGGAGAGGGAGTGAGGACGAGAGGAGAGACAGCCAGCTGACTGCAGGTGCCTCTTCTACGGGAATGGTGACCGTGGTCGAGGTGGCGGCGGAGGTGCATTGTGAGGCATCCCCCGACCAGACCATGGATGCAGAGAGTGTTCGGCGGAAGAGGGCGGCAACGCACTCTGATTCCGATGATGTCTTGACCCCGGCGCAAAGACCGGGGAAGAAAAACCGTGGGCTGATGTGGTGAGTGGAGGCGCCACAGGTGTGTCCGGTCAGGTGTTCGACCGGGGAGGGAATAGAGCTCACTGTGGTGAGGCATGGTGGGAAAAATAGGAAGGCTGGTGACGTGTCTATGAAAGGAGTTACAGGGCAGCGTGTAAAACCCTTCAAGAAGGTTTCAGGTGTATGACTGTGAATGAAAATGGGTTGTGTATGAATGTGAAGCGTTTGTGGCTCCAGGGATTTCTGAGGCGTCATGCCATAGATATTGTATTCATGCAGGAGCATAACTTTAAGGCGGGTCAAGGATTTGAATGTGGACGGATATCGTGTGTTTGTGGCATTTCGGACCGTTTGAAAGGTGGGGTTGGAATTCTGATTCGGGAGACAAGCCCGTTTGTTGTAATTAGATGTGAGGGAGGGGAGGAGGGTAGGGTACTCCGGGTAGATGGATGGTGGAGAGGTGAGCGACTGGCAGTGGTTTGTGTGTATGCGCCGGCGGAGCGTGATGTACGGGTGAAGAATGAATTTGTGCATGATGTTTTGGTTTATTATTTGAGATCTCTTCCCTCGGTAACAATCGTGGGCGGTGATTGGAATTGTATAGTACGTAGAAAGGTTGTGGAGCCACGGGGGGCAGGGTGTTTTTTGGTTAGCCTAGGGATCTTTTGCTGGGCGTGGGGTTATAGGATGTTATTGGAGGTGGGGACCTAATGGTTGAGCATACGTTTCATAGACAGGGATACGCGGCCAGGCTCGATAGGTTATATGTGACGAGAAGTGTGCGGGTGATGTGTGTGCGTACGGTGGAAGCTGTATACACGGATCATAGAGCTGTTTATACGGACTTGACTTGGGCCAGCTTACCTAAGAGGTATCCAGGGTATTGGAAGTTAAATGTGAGACTTCTTGGGGTGGAGGAGGCGGGGTTAGATTTTAGGACAATGTGGGAGAATTTGTGGGGAGAGGGTAGGGATATGGGTGACTTGCTGGGGTGGTGGGATAGGGTAGCTAAGGAGAGGATCCGGCGGTTTTATGTGCGATGGGGAAAGTACCAGGGTTGGATGACGTACGGGTTGCAGCAGTATTTCGAGGGTAGGTTGCAAAGTTGTTATGAGAGGGGCGTGCAGGCAGGGCAGTATTCCATGGAGGAAATCGAGTTGTTAAAAGGAAGGATTCGTGATTTGCAGAATGATAGATTTGATGCGGTGAGAGTGCAGGGTGGAATTGAAGAGGCGGTGTGGGGTGACCGACCATCGGCCTGTGTGTTACGGGGACAGAGGCAGCGACGTATGGCTATGGAAATTGATAGGCTGGTGGTACATGAGGACTTAGGTGGATATAGGGCGGGACATGAGTTAAGAACAATGGAGGCAATGAGTGATTACGTGGATAGGTGGTTTGGCAAAAATTTACTGAGTGTAGGGGTGGATGGGGAGGCTTTCGGGAGGATGGGGGAGAATGTATCTTGTGTGCTAAGTAGCAGTGATGCATGGCGTTGGGGGGGGATATTGAAGAATGGGGAGTGTGGAGGGCTTTGGAGGGGATGGCACGTGGTAAGGCTCCAGGTCTGGATGGCTTGCCCTGCGAGTTTTATGTGAGCCATTGGAATGTGTTGAAGTCCTTCTTAGTAGAACTAATGAATACGATGAAAGGGAGGGGAGGATGGGCAGGTTGCAAGGAACTGCGGTTGTGGTTTTAGTGCCAAAAGGTAAGAAACAGGACACGGTGCGGGACTTTAGGAAATAATATCATTGCAAAAATTTTTAGGAAAATAGGATGAAGTGTGTGGTGGATAGAGTGGTTGCGAGAGGACAATTGGTGTGTCTGGGAGGACGATATATGACGGGCATAGTATTATAAAGATTTTGTGGAAGGGTCGGGAGGGGAGCAGGGGGGGGTGTGCTTAGCGTTAGATTGGCAGGCGGCATATGATAGTGTAGAACGTGAGGTATTGTGGTACATATTAAGGAGGCAGGGTTTTGGGGAGGAGGGTGGTGCGTTGGGCAGAGACATTGTATACAGGTGTGGAGTGTGTGTACAGGTAAATGGGAGTTGGGGGAGTGGGTATCCATGGGTCGGGGTATTAGGCAGGGTTGTCCCCTGTCTCAATTGTTGTTTGCCTGTTTAACAGACCCTTTCTATAGAAAGGTGGAAGCGTGTATGGAGGTGGATTGGGGAGTAGGAAGTGGAGTGCAGGGAATAATAGGGTATGTGGATGACACGACAATACTCGTGCGAACGCAGAGGAGTTTACGTGCGGTTGGAGATGTTATTGATAATTTCGCGGGGGTTACCGGGTTAAGAGTTAATGTGGAAAAATCAAAATTACTGGTCTTAGGAGATTGGGTGGGAAGAGAGAGTTGGGGAAGGAATGTACGTTGGAATATGGTGGACAGGATAAAAGTGTGTGGAATAGTGTATATGCGTAGTGCGAGAGAGGCGAGGATGGTTAATTCTGGACTTGTTGTGGATCGAATGGTGGGGCGATTGGATGGGTTGAGACCAACTCATTTGACAGTACATCAGTGTGCGATTGTTGTGAATGTGTTGTTATACAGTAAAGTCTGGCACGTGGCTGCGGTATATCCATTAGCAGGTCCGGATGTTACGAGGCTGTTAAAGAGGGTTTTCCATTTTCTTTGGGGTTCCGGGTGTGAATGGTTGAGTAGGAGTGTGGTTACTTTACCGGTCAACAGAGTAGGATTGGGGTTGATTGATTTACGGTTAAGAGTCAAGTGCATTTATTTGAAGTGGGGGTTATGCCGTGTGCGGGGTCATGCAGGGAGGGGCGTGAATGGCTTGCATGAAGAGGTGCGAATGTGGTGGGGAGGGTCGGAGATGAAAGTGTGTGAAGACGTGTTGCGGGCGTTGCTGCATGTACGGGACCCTAATAAAGTTCGAGTGGGTGTTTTAGAGCGTGTTGTAAGGGCGAAGGTAGTCGTGAAGGCTGAGAGTATCTACCCTATGTATGCGTGGAAGGATATATGGGAAAGATTACGGTTGATGCGCGTGCGTCCAAATGTGCGAGAGGTATTTTTTCCGTTTTCTCCATGGTATACTGCCGTCGGGTGCTGCACTTAAGGAAAGAGGGTTGATGGTGGAGGGCGCGTGTCGGAGTGTGCGGGGGATGAGGAGACTGCGTTTCATTGTAGTGTATTTTTGTGATAATTTGGGGAGTATCAGGGAATGGATGGGTAAGGTTCTGAGGACAGTGGGAGGAGGCGGGATTTTAGTATTGAGGGCGTTAAGTTTGGACGTGGGAGGCGTCGAGGCGCCTGTGCAACGTGCAATCACGTATATAATTGCGGATTTTGTTTTTGTATCCTGGGCAATGAGAAGGAATGGGGATTGGGAGGTGCGCAAAAAGGGTGTTGGCGGGGACCATTTATAGAACATTGTGTTATAATCGGGAAATATATGGAAGTCGCTGGGACCAGGCTTTTTCAGCAGGCTACTGTAGTATGAGTGTGAGAGCACTGTTAACGTTGTGAAAGGGGGGGGGGAGTGAATTTCAGGGGATGGAATGGGCTTGTCTCCGGGGTTGGGTATGCACAACGGCTGGTTTACTGTGTGTATCTGTGTAATGCGTGGTTGAAGAAAATGTGGTTGTGTGAGTGGATGTGGTGGTGAAGTTATATGTGTTATAGATGTCTTAAGTCAGAGTCTACTGCCTTCTTTCTTTGTTGAAGTACTTGATGTACCTTTCGGCTATGGCCTGGCAAACGGGGTTTTATGTGTTTGTACTGAGCATTTTATTGCTATATTATATAATGTGTATAGCCTGTAGATGAGTGCGGAATGCTTATGGCTTTTCTAGTTTTGTGGCTAACTCGTAAGACTTGTGGTAAGGCGAGTATGTGTGACTGTTGGGAACTTATGTACAGGGGGGTTAGGTGAGTAAGAATATGTACTTTGTTTTATCATGAGATTGTGATGTAGGTTCTTTCATTTATTGATTGTGTTGGTTGTGAGTAACCGATATATTTATATATTTATAGTAATATTCTTCTTATTGTATTGTATTGTGCATTGGCAATATTTTTTTTTTATTATCACACCGGCCGATTCCCACCAAGGCAGGGTGGCCCGAAAAAGAAAAAACTTTCACCATCATTCACTCCATCACTGTCTTGCCAGAAGGGTGCTTTACACTACAGTTTTTAAACTGCAACATTAACACCCCTCCTTCAGAGTGCAGGCACTGTACTTCCCATCTCCAGGACTCAAGTCCGGCCTGCCGGTTTCCCTGAATCCCTTCATAAATGTTACTTTGCTCACACTCCAACAGCACGTCAAGTATTAAAAACCATTTGTCTCCATTCACTCCTATCAAACACGGGTCACGCATGCCTGCTGGAAGTCCAAGCCCCTCGCACACAAAACCTCCTTTACCCCTCCTCCAACCCTTCCTAGGCCCACCCCTACCCCGCCTTCCTTCCACTACAGACTGATTTCACTCTTGAAGTCATTCTGTTTCGCTCCCTTCTCTCTACATGTCCGAACCACTCAACAAAACCCCTTTCCCCAGCCTCTGGACAACGTTTTGGTAATCCCGCACCTCCTCCTAACTTCCAAACTACGAATTCTCTGCATTATATTCACACCACACATTGCCCTCAGACATGACATCTCCACTGCCTCCAGCCTTCTCCTCGCTGCAACATTCATTCATTGGCAATATGTCACAGTAATATTATGTAAATAGTGTATACCCGAAGCTAGCCCAGCTAGCCCGCTACACATGAATGTGAGTGACGGACTTTATTTTTCTTACACATTCATTTACAAATACACCCACTCACACATGTATATTCATTAATATATTTTAAAGACCCATGACGTAATACAGGAACACACACACATAGGTGAGTACACACACACAAACACACACACACACACACACACACACACACACACACACACACACACACACACACACACACACACACACACACACACACTCACACACTGTTATATCTTCGAAATGGGTCATCCTGTGTTATTTAACTGTTGTAAGAGAATATGTTCATCACTTAATATTATAGCGCGAAAGTCCCCGTTTAGCTAAAATAGAGACTTTCGGCGTTATATTATTATCTGTTAATATATGAAAAATACCATGGTATTATCACTATTATCACTATTATCACTATTTTGTTATTATCACTATTATTTTATTATTATTGTTAGGTAGGATTTCTTGTGTATATAGAGTAGGTTAAGTTCAGAACCATCCCGGTGAATTGTTCAAAATTGTTTAAGTCCGGCTGACTGACGTTGGGTCAGGTGATCCAACCTGACGACGCATCAACAGACTGGCAAGTAGTCAGTCTGCTCCCTGCTCTAAACCTGACAAAACTGATCGCATATTGGCTCTTACGGTGTACAGTTTGAATGGTTTTGAGAATTGGACTCTAGAGCTGACTCACTTTGTTCTCATTACTCTGAAGATTCTTTTGATATTTATATTCTTGGTCAGTTCAGTAGTCCATAGAGATACTTTACGGCCAGATTCAAAGGTCTTGTTAAATCTTGGACCTTTTGTATTTTGAGTTTACAGTCTTGTTAAGACAAGACGTAAATGTTATGAAGTCTTAATTACAGGAAGAATAATTAAACTTCCTTATTAATGTGACATTTCCATGATTTTGAACTAAATGCATATGGTAAATTTATTGTACAAAGTATTAAGTTACATTAACTACAAAGAGAAGATAAAGTATTGTATTTAAATACTTTAATAAATTTGAATATTATTCTATGGAGTTTCCCAGTTGAAATTATTTCCCCTAGACTCTAAAACTTTAAATAACTCGGATCCAAAAATCTTGTTGCATAAGAAATAAATGGTAACAGGCCACATTCTGAAGTGCTTTAAAAAATTTCTTATTCGCAACAAATGGGGTACTCGTCCGGGAGCTCTGTTGTTCTAAGACATTGATCAAAAGAACAATATTAAAGTTATATACTGGGAATTTATCTTTAGTTAATTTCAAAATATTGATCATGGAAGATCACATTAAAGAGTTATTTGAAGATTTAACATTGTCAAAGCTGGACTCCTTGAAACTTCAAACATGCTGGCAGATAGCCCGTTAAATTGGGGTGCCATACGATAGATATTACACAGCCAATACCGAAAGGGCAATAATTAGAAACAAATTGTTTCCAGGGGCCTCTAACCATCATGTAGCAGGAGATTCTGACTCTGAAAGTTTAGTTTCTCAAGTAAGCTACCAGTCGAGAATCGAAGTATTAGAAGAACAATTTCAAAGAGTTGATCTTGAAATTGAATCAGATAGATTAGGTCCCGCTTTGGCCTCAGTAAAGAAGATGAAGTATTGCAGGGTGCAGCCGCTGTTCGGCATTCGCCCGTTACTGAAGGAATTCCTATTAATGGTCAGCCTGTCCCTCACCAAGGTGCATGTCCAAAGGAATATCCACATACCGCCAGTTCAATTCCTTCATTTTCGATACCATCGGGGCATATTTCTCAAAGTCAGTTTGAGAAATTAGAGAGACTATTTATTTTACAGACTGCTCAAATTGAGGCTCAGCGTAAATTAAATGAAGAAGACTTTCAAAGGGAAACGCTCCGCTATATAAGACAACAACAACAAGGAAATGTGAGTGAAAGATGTACTGAATCCTGAAATGATTCTTTCAATATACAAAAAGCTGCATCTATGGTTCCAAGGTTTAATGACTGAGATTTAGATACTTATTTTGAAGTTTTTGAGAATCAAGCACGTGCTATGAGCTGGCCCCGACAACACTGGGCAACCTTATTACATACTTCGTTGTCTGGTAAAGCTCAAAGTTGTACGGCTACGTTACCTTTTGAGAAATATGTGGATTATGATTCCGTTAAGAAGGCTATCCTAGAGGCTTATGATCTCCTCCCAGTAAGTTATCAAAAAACCTTTAGAGTATTAAAACGCCAGCCAACTCAGTCGTATGTAGATTTTGCTCGTGAAAAGAAAATCGCTTTTGAGAGATTGTGTAGAGCTTCTAACTGTAAATCTATGGAAAGTCTTTCCCAATTGATCCTGCATGAGGATTTCTATAATAATTTACCAGAAGACTTGCATAGGTATTTGATTAGTTGCCCCATAGTAAATATACTAGAAACAGCTTCGCTCGCCGATAGTTATGAAATATCCCAACAATTGATTGACGAAACAAAAAGTAAGGAAACAGTGACTAAATATGCCCCTAAGAAAGGACGATCCAATCTTACAGAGATGCGTTGCCAGACCTCTTATGATGCCTCCACGCCCATTAATAATAAATTTAGATCTAACTCTAGGAAAAGTTCAAAACCACTAAGGCATAACAGTGAGTTGAACTGCACTTATTGTAATAAGAAAGGGCATTTAAGGAAACACTGTTATTGGCTAGAGAGGGATACCAGGAATGAGCGACTTCGTTTCCCAACTCAGATAATATCTTCATCGACAACTCAAAAGAAACTGAACCCTAGTACCGAACAAGGTTCGCAAGAACGAATCAGTAGTCATTCTAGATGACTCAATACTAAAGCTGTTTCAGAAAAAGATATTCACTCAGCTATGAGTCCCTACATTGCTAAAGTGAAAGTTGGAATAGACGAGACTCAATTAGTTGAAATTAATTCCTTCCGTGATACTGGAAGTTATTTAACATTGTTGATGCAGGACATACTTCCCGTAAGTGATATGACTCGCACAAAGCTAGATGTCTTATCAGAAGCCTATGGAGGCGCCATTATAAGACTGCCTCTTCACAGGATATACATCCAAACACCAACCTATACTGGCTTTGTGTCGGTAGGTATATCCAGTGAAACTTTTCCTATTCAGGGCGTTGACTTACTCATAGGCAATGATCTAGACTATCCGGGTATAAGCGAGAGCCTCTAGTTATTGATAATTCTACTGACATTAACTATGCCATAGAAGCTCGAAAAGAGGCTCCTACCTTATTTCCTCTCAATGTTATAACTAGAGCAATGTCTAGAGCGCCTCAAAATCCTTTGTCAACTGAAGTCCTAAGTGAAGGCGAAGATTTAGGTCTCGATTTATTGTTCAGCCGATCCTTAAAACCCGGATCTTCAAATCTGAAATATTCTATGATCGGCCCTTTTCAAGATTCTGATATTAAAATGCTATCGAAAGAAGATTTAATAAGGGATCAGTTCCTTGAGAAATTACGAGAGATAGCTATTATAGAAGACGACGCCCAAGACCTGGACAATTGTTACTATCTTGCTAATGGTATATTAATGAGAAAGGAAAAGTCTCTTTTGTCTTCCGACGATCATCTGTCTACCAGCAAACATCTAGTAGTGCTACCTAGCACCTTCAGAGACACTTGTGCAACACACGGGAATCTTTATTGAAGAAACGTTTCGCCACACAGTGACTTCATCAGTCCAATACAAAGTAGAAATGGGTAAGGAGAGGAGGAATTCGAGGTAATCAGTCCCTCAACCTGGAATCGATGTGTTCAGTCCATCACTCTTGTAGGAAGTGCAGCATAGGGCCAGGGAGGTGGCTTATATACGGCAGTCAGATGAGTTGAAGCAGGAGGAGGCGGGATCACAGTGGGACCTGCCACTTGTGTAAGTAGGTCGTCGTCCAAAGGTTGGGCAAGCGTTGAAGTCTTTGTACCAATACTTGTCCAATACTTTGTATTGGACTGATGAAGCCACTGTGTGGCGAAACGTTTCTTCAATAAAGATTCCCGTGTGTTGCACAAGTGTCTCAATTCTTTAACTTGTCGGTTTTTCAAAACCATTCACCACATCTGTCAGACACTGCAACATCATGGGATCTTGATACAAAGACTTCAACGCTTGCCCAACCTTTGGACGACGACCTACTTACAATAGTGGCAGGTCCCACTGTGATCCCGCCGCCTCCTGCTTCAACTGCAAGGTCGACAAAGTGTGAAAAAACAAATAAAGGACTGTATTACTTGTCACTACGATATGCGAGTATGTCAGTATCCAGGTCCACCTCCATATCCCTCAGAGAGAGTTTGTCATATCACTCCATTTGAGGTGACAGGTGTAGATTACAGGACCAATAATTTTAACCAAAAACAGTTGACAAAGTTCCCATCAAGGTGTACATCTGTTGTGTTCACTTGTGCTACGACAAGAGCAGTACATTCTAGAGGTAGCCACTGACATGTCTACTGAAACCTTTATCAAATTATTCAGAAGGCTTGCAGCCAGAAGGGCATGCCCCAGACTAATGATTTCAGAGAATGCAGAGAACTTTGTTGCTGGTGCTGCTTATATAAGCAAGATCTTTGATCAACCAGAAGTACAACAGATGCTGAACCAACGCAGTTGTCGTTGGAGACACATTCCTCCTAAATCTCCATGGCCACGGCGGATTTTATGAAAGAATGATCGGCATTGTAAAACGTTGTTTAAGGAAGACTCTTCATCGTCAGAGAACCGACTTAGAAGAATTTCGTACAGTTGTGACTGAAATATAAAATAGAGTCAACAACAGACCTCTAACTTATGTTACCGATGATCTGAACAATTTAGAAGTGTTAAGTCCATCTCATTTACACCATGGCAGAAGGCTCGAACCTGTTCCTCCCATGAATGATAAAGAATTCATAGAGGATCCTACTTATTTCGAACCTGAGCAACTCAGACGTAAATTCAAAGACCTTAATAAAGTGATTGAACGTTGCGAGAAAATTTGGAGAGAAGACTATCTTACCTCGTTGAGAGAAGACTTTTATGGAGCTGGTGTTCCTGAAAATCATAAGTCCCTAAGACCTGGTGACATAGTGATTGACAATGATGGTCCGATGTCCCAATGGCCACTTAGAAAAATTGTGACCATATATCCTGATGCAAATGGAATCATCAGGACAGTTGATGTTTTGAACAATGTAGTGAATAAGTGGACAATAAATAAACGAGTGCTGTTAGAATTAACAAGTGTTGAAAAATAAAATTTAGTGATTATCCAGAAACCACACAGACTAAAGCTGTTCAAAAAAGACAAGCAGCAGTGGTGGCGAGTGAGAAAATCAAATTAATATAAAGTCATGAATAGTTCACCTGCAGTGAACCTCCGCCGCCCCTCAGTGTGGAGAAATTTTCTCCAGGAGGGGGGTATCAGCCCCTTCAGCCCCTTTTAACTCCTTTCAGCCCTGAGGGGCCCAGCCCTCTCAGAAGGGCAAGCATCTTGTTTACTGCTACAGCAAGAAATTGATCCCAGATGCAGTACGAGTATACGACGTGGTCAAGCAACCGACACTCCTTGCAAGACTCCAGTGTTGCAAAGTGTAATTTAATAAAAGACAGTCCATCTCTTACCTTAGCAGGAGAATTAAGGAAAATCTGCTTTGCTTCATGGAGGAAGTGGCAAGGGACAAAAAGTACTAAGTCAGCTTTTCCTTCATGTGCTAGGGGTAGTGACGGTGTATGAGGCTGTGGCGTCTTCAGATTACTTTTGACTCTACTGAGAGTCACACTGATGCCAGGATAACCAACAAAGAACACTGATCCATGCATTAATTTGAACAAAGTGTCTCACAAAACATGATAAACACTTACAGAGAAGTGTGATCAACTTTTTAGTGTGAATTGTGTGAACAATTATTGATGAACAGTGTAACAATGAATATTGTGATCCAACAGAGTGTAGTGCAACATTCTTCAAGGAACACTATCTTCAATCAACTCAATGGATATCCGGGCATAACTACGGTCAGATTCATATACCCAGGTAAGTGTTCTAACTCGTGATGTACTACTTTTTGACTGCGCAGTCGAGTCTATGTTACGAGTTAGTCACTTATCATAAACCCGGTGATAAGTGGACTTTTGAGTCCACACATGTAAGTTTGTCAGCCATCAGTGAATGAAATGTGCTGACATAACACCCCCTAGGGGTAATTTATAATCTTACAAAAAATAATTCGTTTCAGCCTGTTGAGAGATGATCAAGAGAGCTTCTCAAGACCTCGTCTGCCGGGCGCTGTGTAGACGATTTGCTGTCTTTTATCAGCTAAGTATTCCCTATATTTAAACAAACTTAGCTGGTAAACCATTTCTCGACAAATGTCGCACTGCACACTGTTGGATCACAACACTCGTTGTTACACTGTTCATCAATAATTGTTCACACAATATCACTAAGAAGTTGATCACACTTCTCTGTTGTTTATCATGTTTTGTGAGATGCTTTGTTCACACTAATGCACAGATCAGTGCTCTTTGTTGGTTATCCTGGCATCAATGTGACTCTCAGTAGAGTCAAAAGTAATCTGAAGATGTCACAGCCTCCTACACCATCACTACCCCTAGCACATAAAGGAAAAGCTGACCTAGTACTTTTTGCTCCTTGCCACTTCCTCCATGAAGCAAAGCAGAATGCTTGATTCTTGCTGTCTTAAGCATAGACAACAATGTACACTATCTTTACCATGGTAATAAAGTGGGAGCAGAATTTTCCTTAATTGTCCTGCTAAGGTAAGAGATGGACTGTCTTTTATTAAATGTACACTTTGCAACACTGGACTTTGCAAGGAGTGTCGGTCGCTTGATCACGTCACATACTTGTACTGCATTTGGGATCAATTACTTGCTGTAGCAGTAACAAGATGCTTGCCGCTTCTGAGAGGGCTGAGCCCCTCAGGGCTGAAAGTGGCTGAAGGGGCTGATATCCCCCTTCTGGAGAAAATTTCTCCACACTTCCTTCCTAAATGCTAACTGCCTTGGATTAAAACATCTAGCGTAGCTGGGTGCTAAAGTATTGGAACAGTGTGGTAGTGAGAAGAGCACTGCATACCTTGACCCAAGGTTCGAGTCTCCTTCACCATGAGATTAGCGTTTTGATTACTTCGCCTGTTTTGTGAATTCTAAATATACGTACACCATCATAATGTACGCAGTACCATTTGTTGCTCAACCTCTGGGACGAGCGGACGTGAGCTGAGCCTGCCCTCTGCTGTCAGCTGGTGAAAACTTGGTTTTCACAAAATGACGCAGCAGGCAAGAAGGGTAAACACTGTTGACATACAAGTGGTGCATGGGGTTGTGCATGCCCACCAGCTCAAGTTTTATTACCTGCCATCATCAGGGACACATACAGCATTGCCAACGAAGAGTGTATAGTGTAGCCTTGAATGGGGCATATAGAATTTTTGTGAAATTTCGCAATGCAAGTGTATATGAAGACATAGTCGCCAGATTCCAAGATCTTTGTGTATTAGTGAATCCTGCTGTGATGGTAAGGCTACATGATGTGTCCCGCCATTATACGTGGGTGAAGATCAGGAATGTACCCTTTGAGGCTGATGAGGCAGACCTATGTGCCGTCTTGAGAAGTTTGGGACTGTTCATATGGCGACATTGGGGAAGTGAAAGGAAGGATCATATGCTGGGATGCCTGAAGGAAGTTTTTCCTTGAAAATGACATTGAGGCATTCCATTCCTTCCTATGTTTAACTAGAAGACTTCAGGACTCAAGTAATGGTGACCTATGCGGGGCAACGACGTACCTGTCGCTTATGCGGTGCCTATGATCACATTGCTGCACAGTGTGTTCAACGACAGGGTACACAGGCGGATGAGCAACATAAGGAGGCATCGGAGGACTTTGCGACGTTGAATTTGGCATGACCTGAGTCGATTTCCTTGAACAAGGCTTGGAGTGTAGAGGTCGAGGAGGCCGCCTTGAGGGAGGAAGAGTGCATAACTCTTCCGAGAGAGTCATGCGCTGCTGGGCAGGCACCGGAGACCAGAGGTGTGGTGTCACTTGGTGAGGACAGGGCCGTGAAAGCTACCATTGATTCAGTCCTCCATGACCTGTTAGGTACCCCAGAGAGGTCACAGTTGAGGGGCTTGTGGGTGCCCTGGATACTGCTGGGTTCCAGGTGGTGTGAGAGGGGGGGCATGTCAGAGACCCAGGTTGAGGCTGGGTTGCAAATTGGCACTGTGGTGGTGGAAGTGCACGAGGATGGCTTCCAGGTGGAGGTGGGAAGGTTCGAGTGTCACGGAAGAGAGCGGCAGTGCCTCGGATGTGGATGATGTGCTCACTCCGGTACAGCATTCGGGCAAAAAGGTTGGGCTGATGTGATTGAGCATGGACCTGGGGGGTCCAGGGGCAAGGGGCATGTGAAAGTAGATCACAGAATGGCGATTGAAGATCAAGGGCATATAAAGGGAAAGGGGGATAAAGGTGTTGTAGTACATAAAGAAAAACCTCCAATGACAAATTCAAGAGTCTCTCTATAAATATTAATGGTCTTAGAAATTATAGGAATTGTGTATGATTTCATGAGCTTCTCATTAGGTATGGTGTAGATGTAGTGTTTGCAAGAGCATAACCACAAGCTCGGTTGTATGTTGATGATTGAGGAATATGCTGTTTATGCGGCACACTCAACGAGATTGAAAGAAGGAGTGGCTATTTTGGTGAGGAGGCTAGCCCGTTTACGTACATCATTGTGAGGAGGGAGGGGGGAGGGCATGGGACATGGGGAAGGATAAGATATCTTTTGTGTGTGTTTATGGTCCGGCAGAAGGGGACAGTCGAGTGAAGAATGAGTTCGTACATGAAGTGCTGGTGTATCACTTAAGGTCGCTACCAGCATTAGCTCTGGAGGGAGGGGACTGGATGTGGAACCTCGGGGAGCATGATATTGTTCTGGCGTTCTGAGGACTTGTTAACTGGGGTGGGATTGGTGGATGTGGCGGGAGGGTGGCGTGGGAGGTGGAGCACACCTTTGTGAGGTAGGGGTATGCTGCACGGCTGGACAGGATATACGTGACAAGGAAAGCAGTGGTTCGGAGTGTAAGGGTTTTGGATGTGATTTTTTCTGATCATAGAGGAGTTTTGGTGGATTGGAATGGGAGGGATGGCTGAACAGGTATAAGAGTTATTGGAAATTGAATGTTCAGTTGCTTCAAGATGTTGAGGGAGGGTCCTATTGCACAATGGTGGAAAGGCTTATGGGAGGGGATGGAAGTCAATGGGGATGTGTTGAGATGGTGGATATGATGGCGAAGATGAGGATTCGAGAGTTCTATGTACGACAGGGACGGCATGAGAATCAGTTGGCTTATGGGCTTATTAGGTATCTTGAGGGGCAGTTAAGGGAGTATTGTGAGAGAGGAAGGGGGGATGGGAGCCCCAGTGGCTGACATAGAGGGAGTGAAGGAACGCCTAATGGAAGAGCAAAATGAGAGGTTTGATGCAGCAAGGGTTTAAGGGGGTTGGAGGAGGTCGTGTGGGGTGATAGACCATCGGTGTGTGTCCTGCGAGGGCAGGGTCACCGGCGTGTTGCAATGGAAATGGTGGGTTTGAGGGTTCTTGAGGACATCGAGGGGTATAGGGAGGGACAAGATTTGGTGACAACGGAGGGGATGGGAAGGTATGTTGATGCTTGGCTTAGTGCATATATGAGGAGTGTGGGTGTGAGAGAAGGGGCATAAGAGAGACGTGGGGATGGGTGCAGTGTGTGCTGGACAGGGACGACAGGGAACAGTTACAGGGGCTTATTGTGGAGGAAGAGGTTGTGGACGGTTTTAATGGGTATGAGCAGGGGTAAGGCGCCAGGAATAGATGGGCTGCTGCGGAGTTTCACATACAGCATTGGGGAGTATTAAAAGAGTTTTTGGTGCAATTATTTAGAGGGTGCGTTGGGACCTTTGCAGGCGACAGCACTAGTAGTTTTGGTGCCAAAGTGTGAAAGTCCGTGCACGGTGAGAGATTACCGGATGATATCACTGTGTGCAGACTACAAACTTTTTGCAAAAATTTTGGGAAATCGTATAAAGAAAGTCATTGGAAAGGTAATTGTGAGAGATCAATATGGGATTCTGGGGAGATCAATGTATGAGGGGCATGGGGTTATTGAGGGTTCACGAGAGGAGAGGGGAACGAGGGGTATTGACGATGGATTGGAGAATGGCGTATGACAGTGTCGAGAGGGAGGCTCTGTGGAGAATCATGGAGTGGCAGGGGTTCGGGGAGGACATTGTAAATTGGGTGCATACTTTATATCAGGGAGCCGGGATGTGTGTACAGATTAATGGCGAGGGTGGGGTTGCATGTGAAAATGGGCAGGGGATTGAGGCAGGGATGCCGTTGTCACAAATATTATTTGGATGTTTATTGAATCCGTTTTATAGGGCAGTGGAAAGGTGCATATGGGAGGGGGTAAGGGAGGACATACGAGGTGGGAATCCCGGTATCATAGGTTATTTTGATGACACAACTGTCCAAGCGAGTGGGAGGGAGGGATTGGGGGGTCTGGAGAAGAGTTATAGATGTTTTTGGGATGGCAACAGGTATGGCAGTGAATGTGCATAAATCAAAGCTCATGAGATTGGGGTGAATGGGATTGGTGGGGGGGTGAGGTGGTGTGTCATGGACCGGGTGAAAATCTGTGGAGTTGTTTATATGGGTAATGCTCAGATGGCGAGGGAGGTTAATTCAAAGGTGTGGTAGATAGAGTATTGGGAAGATTGACAGGATTGCGGCCGACACATCTTACGCTACACCAGAGGGTCATTGTAGTCAATGTGCTTTTGTACAGCAAAATATGGCATGTGGCTGCTTTGTACCCTTTGGTGTATGGGTGTCCGGAGATTGTTGAGCAGAGTTTTCCATTTTATCTGGGTTCGGGATGCGATTGGTGAGAAGGGAGGTGGTAACACTCCAGTGGCCTTGGGAGGGCTGGGGTTAATCACTTGGAAAGAAGGTTGAAGTGTGAATATGTGAAACATGGGTTTCTAAGGGTTCGGGGAAGGGGAGTGGAGGGTTGGGGATGCTGCAGGGAGATATTCGGAGATGGTGGAAGGGACGGGATTTGAGAGATGGTGAGAGTTTGTTGCATCTATTAATGATGGTCAGAGATCCGAGCAACATGCAGGTAGGGCCATGGAGAGGAAGTTATGGCCTAGGGTGGCAATGGCAATGGAAGGAGTGTACCCATGTACGCATTGGAAGACATTTGGGTCGATTAAAAGGGTTGCGCATCCGGCCACACGTGAGGGAGGTAATGTATTCAAATTCAAATTCAAATTCAAAGTTTATTCTCTATAAAGATTACAATGTTGAATTTACAGAATTTGGTTGTTGTGTGGTTTACATGTAGTTAAATAATGATTACAGAGTGTACCACTAGAAAGCCTAGCATGGCTAGGCATTTCGGCAGACTTAGTTTAATTCTTTATTTTAAAATATTACAAATTATGAGGTAAGTTGGTATTATGGCTAAGTGAAAAAATACTAGTTTGTGAGTTTAGCAATGTGAATGCTTTTGTTTTGGCGCAGTACATAGTTTCAGTATTGGAGTATCATAGGATTCATTATTTTAAGATTGAGATTAATATTTCTGTTTATGGTCAAAGATGAGTGAGTGTAAGTGTGAACCACCAGGGGGTATTCGTGTAGTTAGTTGATGGGTTTATCAGGGAGATAAGTGTTTTCTAATGGTAGTTTTGAAGGTGATGAATGTGTCTGCATTCTAGAGTTCTCAGGTAGGGTGTTCCAGATTTTGGGGCCCCTATGACATACATTGAATTTTTGTAAAGGTTTAGTCGGACATGGGGATTGCGTAGACATGTTTTTTTCTGGGTTATGCCTGTGGGTTCTGTCACAACTACAGAAAGCGTTTTAGGTCAAGGTTGATATTGGAGTTTAAGGTCCTGTAGATGTAGATTGCACAGAAAGTAAGTGTGGATGTACGAACGGGGAGAAGTTTAGATCTATGAAGAGTGGGGGGGTTGTTGCCAGGGATGGGATTTAGTGATTATTCTTACTGCAGCTTTTTGTTGGGTATTATTGGCTTTGGGTGTGTTGCTGCAGTTGATCCCCAAGCACAAATAGCATAGGTGAGGTAGGGATAAATAAGTGAGTGGTATAGTGTGAGAAGGGGATTTGCGGCACATAGTATCGAAACTTGGAGAGGATCCCAACTGTTTTGGATATTTTTTTGGTTAAAGTGTTGGATATGGGGGCTGAAATTCAGGTTGTTGTCAAGGTATAGGCCTAGGATTTACCCTCATTATGTCTGGTAATTAGGTGTTGTCGATCTTAATGTTAATTTGGGGCATCTCCTGATCTGCTACCAAACATAAAAAGTAGGTTTTGTCAGTGTTTAAACGTAAGTTTATTGGCTGTCATCCAAGTCGATATTTTGATCACTCCTCGTTAACAATGGGTTGAGGGTGGCAAGATTAGGGTGAGAGATGACATAAGTCGTGTCGTCAGCAAAGAGAATGGGTTTCAGGTGTTGGGTACGTTTGGAAGATCATTGATGTATATGAGGAAGAGCAGGGGACAAGGACACTTCCTGCGGAACTCCAGTATCAAGTGGCCGTGTTGTTGATGCTGTGTCTTTTAAAGTACATACTGATACCCGTAAAGTAAAAGGACACAAGTGCAACTAATGTGACATTATTTTGGTAAGTTTCGCTCTCCAGGAGCTTTATCAAGCCATTACAAACAATACAGGGACCAGGGGGTATATAAAGGCTAGGTGAGGTGATACTTGAGGTCCCATTTCGATTTTCATAGTGGTAGTAGTTTATAGTAGTAGGGGGTAGTGAAAAAAAGGTTTTTTTCAATATGGTAGAGCAATTAATTCATCAGAGTAAAAGGTTAAAGCTATTCTTGGGTAACTAAAAAAAAGGTTGGCAAATATAAACTGGAATGAAGAGCTTGTTTCAGTGTTCACTCTCTGTGTGTTAACAGGAAGACTATTGATGCAGGGTTTTTCTGTTTTTGGAGGATTTTTGCTAAGACTTCGGGGATGGTGAAATGTGACGCGTTCGAATACAATTAAACAAAACAAAGGGGCTTCACCCTTCCCCAAATCTTTTCAAAAACTCCGAACAGTAAACCCTGCCAACACTAGTCTTTTTTTTAAATACACGGGGTGAACACTGAAACAAGCTGTTATTCCAGTTTATATTTGTCCAAAACCCATTTTTTGTTACCCCAAATAATGCTTTTATATCCTTTTACCATGTACGAATTAATTGCTTACCATATTGTTACTTTTTTCACTACCCCTACTCCCTACTTACTCCCACTTGTGAACATCGATATGGTACCTCACTAGTTTCACCTCACTCTGAGCCTTTAAAACCCTCTGTGCCCCATGTATTGTTGTAATTGATAAAGCCCTGGAGAGCGAAACGTTCCAAAATAAATGTCACTTAGTTACTTGTTCCTTTTACTTTACTTTTTGTGAATTTACCAACTTTTACTACTGAACCTATTAGAAAGGGTAAGATTTGAAAAAAGAAAGCGCGGCCTCTTATCCCGTAAGGGTCAAGTTTTGGAGTAGGTGTCGTGGTCTCTGTGTCAAAGTTTTCTTAGGTCAATAAAAATTCCTAGTGGATTTCCTTTTTTTTCCCAAATGCTGTGTAAAGCGATCTGCATTTTATGATTCCCTTTTTAGTGCTTTTATTTTTCCCTAATCCAATTTTGGCAGGGGTTGATTGTTTTGTGCTTTTTAAAGAATATATCTCCTGTGCCGAGTTTCTAAAAGATTTTGGTTTTGCAATGGTAATTTTGATATTGGCCAAAAGTGGTTTAAAGTCGTGGGGTCACCACCTTTATGTATTGGTGTAACCCTTGCCATTTTGAGTTTTTTTGGGGAAGGTGCTGTTTCTGTGACTGTTAAAAAGAAATGAAATAGCATGCGAAAGGATAGGGGCCGTCGCTTGTACAGTAATGGGGACATTAGACAGATTCCCTGAGTTTTTTTAAAAGTGACTTTATTAAACTCGGTGACTTCCCAGGGGCCGTTTGGTCAAATAGAAAGAATTTGGGAAATTCCCTCAAGGTATCCCAGCAGGGCATTAGTATTGGGATTTTATTGCCGTCTGGGGTTGTAAAACGAAAAGGCGAATAAGGGAGGGTGGGGAGTGTCGGGTTTTTTGGGGGTAGATGAATCAGCTTTTCATGTAGTTTATTTTTGCGGAACCCTGGGGGTTGTGCGGGAATGGTTAGGGAAAGTAGTCCATTTGGGGGGGGGGGGGAAGGGTTGTCGGTTTTGAGAGCCTCAGTTTAGATGTAGGTGGGTAGGGGTAAGGGTTCAAAGGGCAGGGGTTTACTTAGTGGTAGATTTGTGTTTATATCGTGGGCAATGAGAGACAAAGGGGCGGGGAACGTAGGATGGCCATAGAAAGCAGCCTTTTATAGAACAAAGTGTGGCAACAGGGAAATATATGGGGGAGGGGGGAGAGGGATTTTTCGGAGGGCTATAGGGACTTTCTTTTGAGGGATTTATGGACTTTATAGGTTTTTGTGGTTAGGTGTGCGCTAGGCACAGTCTTTATGTGTTATTATGTCATGTTTACATTTTATGTTGTACTGTTGTCAATAGCACTATGTCCATATAAGCTGTATAGAGCTTGAATGTCATAGTTGAAGCTGTGTTATTGTTTTTTAACGTTGGAATTGCACGTTTAAATGTGTAGAAGCTTAATGTGTTGGGTTTTTGAGACTAAGTTTATACCTCGGGCATTGTAGTAATTTTGTATGTCTTTGTGACTTTTCTATTTCACCTTTGTTGTGTAATACATATTGTTATGTAACTGAACCATTAGGACAATTACATAAATTAATGTTTTGATCATTGCTGTGTGACATTAGATTAGGTAACATCCAATGTTTGTAGATGTTAGGTTGTAAATAGGGGAGGTGGTTGGATAACCACGGAGGAGGGGTAATATGTCTGGTAATATGTTCAGTGCAATAAATTTGCATGGTCTGTAGTCGGTTACATCATAAATGTGGGAAGAAAAAGGATGTCTCTGAGGGTACAGATTAAGCCCCCATTTCCATGGATGTGTATATAAAAGTGTTGTTCATATTGTGTAATTCTGTTGGGTAGCTCCAAAAGGTTTGGGTTAAGTGATAGGGTGAGGGTACAGAGAGGGGGGGGAGGTTGTACCCACACGGAGTTGTAAGTGTGGTGTGTTTAAAGTTAGCTGTAGTAGGATTGTGTTAATTTTATAGCCTTCACGAGTTTTATATATTATATTCGTAATGTCATGTTTTAAATAAAATATAAAAAAAAAAATATACGCAGTGCAGTCAACACTGAACACTCGTGTATGACAACCATTACTGTTGGTACCCACCATCACATAAGAGTATATATTTCTTATCTATAACCGAACATAATATGTCCAACACGTTAGCTACATACAAGAGGAATAGATATATTAATTTCACAGAAGGGAAATGCAGACGTTATCATATACTGAAAGTAGGAAGTGAGGGAACAAGAGGCGGGGAAGATGCTTTTGTATTATATACCGATACCAGTGTGGAACTACCGACTAACATACACTGACAGCAGGGAGGGAACTGAAAACACTGTACCATACAACGACAGCAGGGAGAGAACTGGGCACTGTACCATACAACGACAGCAGGGAGGGAACTGAACACTGTACCATACAACGACAGCAGGGAGAGAACTGAACACTGTACCATACACGACAGCAGGGAGAGAACTGTACACTGTACCATACAACGACAGCAGGGAGGGAACTGTACACTGTACCATACAACGACAGCAGGGAGAGAACTGTACACTGTACCATACAACGACAGCAGGGAGGGAACTGAACACTGTACCATACAACGACAGCAGGGAGGGAACTGAACACTGTACCATACAACGACAGCAGGAGAGAACTGAACACTGTACCATACAACGACAGCAGGGAGAGAACTGTACACTGTACCATACAACGACAGCAGGGAGAGAAACTGTGCACTGTACCATATAACGACAGCAGGGAGAGAACTGTGCACTGTACATACAATGACAGCAGGGAGGGAACTGTACACTGTACCATACAACGACAGCAGGGAGAGAACTGTGCACTGTACATACAACGACAGCAGGGAGGGAACTGTACACTGTACCATACAACGACAGCAGGGAGAGAACTGTACACTGTACCATACAACGACAGCAGGGAGAGAACTGTGCACTGTACATACAACGACAGCAGGGAGGGAAACTGTACACTGTACCATACAACGACAGCAGGGAGAGAACTGTACACTGTACATACAACGACAGCAGGGAGGGAACTGTACACTGTACCATACACGACAGCAGGGAGAGAACTGTACCTGTACCATACAACTACCGCAAGAGGGAACGGTACACTGTACCATACAATGACAGCAGGAAGGGAACGGTACACTGTACCATACAACGACAGCAGGGAGGGACCGGTACAATGAACCATACAACGACAGCACGAAGGGAACGGTACACTGTACCATACAATGACAGCAGGAAGGGAACGGTACACTGTACCATACAACGACAGCAGGGAGGGACCGGTACAATGACCATACAACGACAGCACGAAGGGAACGGTACACTGTACCATACAACGACAGCAGGGAGGGAACTGTGCACTGTACCATACAACGACAGCAGGGAGGGAAACTGTACACTGTAACATACAACGACAGCAGGGAGGGAACTGTGCACTGTACCATACAACGACAGCAGTGAGGGAACGATACACTGTAACATACAACGAAAGCAGGGAGGAACGGTACACTGTACCATACAACGACAGCAGTGAGGGAACGGTACACTGTAACATACAACGACAGCAGGGAGGGAATGGTACACTGTCCCATACAACGACAGCAGTGAGGGAACGGTACACTGTACCATACAACGACAGCAGAGGGGAACGGTACACTGCAAAATACAACGACAGCAGTGAGGGAACGGTACACTGTACCATACGACAGCAGGGAGGGAAACTGTACACTGTACCATACAACGACAGCAGTGAGGGAATGGTTACACTGTACCATACGACAGCAGGGAGGGAACTGTACAACTACAGCAGTGAGGAAACGGTACATTGTACCATATAACGACAGCAGGGAGGGAACTGTACACTGTTACCATACAACGACAACAGTGAGAGAGAACGGTACACTGTACCATACAACGACAGCAGTGAGGGAACGGAACATTGTACCATATAACGACAGCTGGGAGAGAACTGTACACAGTACCATACAACAACAGCAGTGAGGGAACGGTACACTGTACCATATAACGACAGCAGTGAGGGAACGGTACATTGTACCATATAACGACAGCAGGAGAGAACTGTACACTGTACCATACAACGACAGCAGTAAGGGAACGGTACACTGTACCATACAACGACAGCAGTGAGGGAACGGTACACTGTACCATATAACGACAGCAGGGAGAGAACTGTACATTGTACCATACAACGACGGCAGGGAGTGAACTGTACACTGTCCATACAACGACAGCAGGGAGGGAACTGTACACTGTATCATACAACGACAGCAGTGAGGGAACGGTACACTGTACCATACAACGACAGCAGTGAGGGAACTATGCACTATGCCATACAACGACAACAGTGAGGGAACTGTACACTGTACCATACAACGACAGCAGTAAGGGAACGGTACACTGTACCATACAACGACAGGAGTGAGGGAACGGTACACTGTACCATACAACGACAACAGTGAGAGAACGGTACACTGTACCATACAACGACAACAGTGAGAGAACGGTACACTGTACCATACAACGACAGCAGGGAGGGAACGGTACACTGTACCATACAAGGAAAGCAGGGAGAGAACGGTACACTGTACCATTACAACGGACAGCAGGGAGGGAACGGTACACTGTACCATACAAGGAAAGCAGGGAGAGAACGGTACACTGTACCATACAACGACAGCACGGAGGGAACTGTACACTGTACCATACAAAGACAGCACGGAGGGAACGGTTACATTGTTCCATACAACGACAGCAGGGAGGGAACTGTGCATTGTACCATACAACGACAGCAGTGATGGAACGGTACAGTGTACCATACAACGACAGCAGTGAGGGAACTGTGCACTATGCCATACAACGACAACAGTGAGGGAACCGTACACTGTACCATACAACGACGGCAGGGAGTGAACTGTACACTGTCCCATACAACGACAGCAGTGAGGGACGGTACACTGTACCATACAAGGAAAGCAGGGAGAGAACTGTACATTGTACCATACAACGACGGCAGGGAGGGAACTGTACACTGTACCATACAAACCACAGCGGGAGGGAACTGTACAGTGTACCGTACAACGGACAGCAGTAAGGGAACGGTACACTGTACCATACAACCACAGCAGGGAGGGAACGGTACACTGTACCATACAACCACAGCAGTAAGGGAACGGTACAGTGTACCATACAACCACAGCAAGAACAGTAGTGTCCGCGTAGTTCAAGTGGCAGGAACTTTGTCTTAGTACAATAAAGCCTCAGGTTCAGTCCCGGCACATGTGGAAACGCTGCACATGTTCCCTTGCAGTCAGTACGTACCCGAGTGTTGGCTGACTGATGTGGGTCGCATCCTGGGAGAGGGAATGATGATCCCAAATTAAAATAAGTACGACAGTGTCTTTCTTGGCTTATCCTAACATTTTAACACTCTACGGTTAATAATCCAGAGAAAAATCTTCTATTCCCAACATATCAAGTGAAAGGAGGAGAGGTTAAAAAATATACCAGGAGAAGTCAGAATATACCAAGAGAAGAGAGGAGAGGTCGGAATATACAAGAGAAGAGAGGAGAGGTCAGGACATACCAAGAAAAAAGCGGTCAGAATATACCATATAATTCTTTACCTTGCTATAAGTAACTAACTGTTAGCCACTTGTTCTTCTTACACAGTTTATTCTAGTTACTGTTGTTATTCCATTCTTAATGATCACTGGGGAGACACTGGTGTTTATCACAAAACACTGTGGACACTCCTGGGCACCACCACCACTCACTCGTCTCCAGTCAAACCGAGACTGAGAGAGCCCCACCTAGGTCCCAGAGTGGTCAAGACACCAGTACTATAATTATCTCTCATATTATGTAAGTAGTGCTGGGGACTGAGCCAATTACTATGTAATTCAAGTCACGACTACCCGGCTTCACTACTGTGTACTAAATATTTCTGAGTTGTCGTGAGTATTGTTGACTTAACTCTTATACGGTGAGTGACGTCTGAGTGTTGTTGGCCTAACCTGTCATACCGTGAGTGATGTCTGAGTGTTGTTGACTTCACCTGTCATTACCGTGAGTGATGTCTGAGTGTTGTTTACTTAACCTGTTCATACCGTGAGTGATGTCTGAGTGTTGTTGACTTAACCTGTCATACCGTGAGTGACGTCTGAGTGTTGTTAACTTAACCTGTCCTAGGACAGGTTAAGTTAATCTGTCTTACAGGTTAACCATTACACTACCTGGCTACAGCCAGGTAGTGTGATGGTTCACCAGCTACAGCCCAGGTAATGTGATGGTTCACCATGCTACAGCCCAGGTAGTGTGATGGTTCACCATGCTACAGCCCAGGTAGTGTGATGGTTCACCATGCTACAGCCCAGGTAATGTGATGGTTCACCATGCTACAGCCAGGTAGTGTGATGGTTCACCATGCTACAGCCAGGTAGTGTGATGGTTCACCATGCTACAGCCAGGTAGTGTGATGGTTCACCATGCTACAGCCAGGTAGTGTGATGGGTCACCATGCTACAGCCAGGAAGTGTATGGTTCACCATGCTACAGGCCAGGTAGTGTGATGGTTCACCATGCTACAGCCCAGGTAGTGTGATGGTTCACCATGCTACAGCCAGGTAGTGTGATGGTTCACCATGCTACAGCCAGGTAGTGTGATGGTTCACCATGCTACAGGCCAGGTAGTTTGATGGTTCACCATGCTACAGCAGGTAGTGTGATGGTTCACCATGCTACAGTCCAGGTAGTGTGATGGTTCACCATGCTACATCCCAGGTAGTGTGATGGTTCACCATGCTACACCCCAGGAAGTGTGATGGTTCACCATGCTACAGCCCAGGTAGTGTGATGGTTCACCATGCTACATCCCAGGTAGTGTGATGGTTCACCATGCTACACCCCAGGTAGTGTGATGGTTCACCATGCTACACCCAGGTAGTGTGATGGTTCACCATGCTACAGCCCAGGTAGTGTGAGGGTTCAACATGCTACAGCCAAGTATTGTGATGGTTCACCATGCTACAACCAGGTAGTGTGATGGTTCACCATGCTACAGCCAGGTAGTGTGATGGTTCAACATGCTACAACCAAGTAGTGTGAGGGTTCACCATGCTACAACCAAGTAATTGATGGTTTACCATGCTACAGCCCAGGTAGTGTGATGGTTCACCATGCTACAACCAAGTAGTGTGATGGTTCACCATGCTACAGCCAGGTAGTGTGATGGTACACCATGCTACAGCAGGAAGTGTGATGGTTCACCATGCTACAGCCAGGTAGTGTGATGGTACACCATGCTACAGCCAGGAAGAGTGATGGTTCACCATGCTACAGACAGGTAGTGTGATGGTTCACCATGCTAAAGCCAGGTTGTGTGATGGTTCACCATGCTACAGCCAGGTAGTGTCAAGCAACCCACATGGGTAAAGTCTTCTTCATCGCTTTGTGTTCAAGTTCTAGCTGTTCTGAGACTTTATAATCCCTGTGGGTTGTTGTATTTTGGGGGTTTGTTTTTAAACCATCCCGGCTTAGAATATCTTTGTGCCTAGTGCGGGTGTCCCCAGTGTGATTACGCGTTCATCCCATAGGCCAGTCACCACGGGGTTTGTTCACACAGTGCTGCTAACCACCCCCCTACCCCTTACATGTTTTTGTCCCCTTTATGGGTTTGCCCCATATTTT
>NC_069458.1:5669638-5708487 GCF_026875155.1 Cherax quadricarinatus | reverse complement strand
CCCCCCCCCCCCCCCCAAATGATATCAGAACCCGCGTACAAAATCACCTTCACTCTAGTGTTACTAGTTGCTGGCATGTACACACCTACAAAAACTAACCCCCCTGGCCCCCAAAACCCATCCACCCTGAAAAACCCTCCCACCCCCCCCCTCCTCCCAACCCAGGATACGCAAAGGACTGGTCTCCTTTACCGCCACAGCCAACCTCCTTTCAACCTCAAAGCATCACATGTAAACATCCTATAACCTTTCAACAACAAATCACATCCAACCTATGGTTATGTTCCTGCAAAAAAACAGACATCAATATAAATCCCCTCAAAACCCACTCTAACCATACCCTCTTGACCTCGTTTTTAAGACCGTTTACATTGAAAGTTACACACCTGAATTTTACAAGAATGGCGGCTTACCCCTGTGCCGCTGAGGCTTACTTGGTCCTCCTTTCATGGGTCTCGGTTTTCTCTATCAATCCCTCGTTCTGCCCCTCCAACCCCTCCCTGTCCCTTCCCACCTAGCTTCCCATTGCCCCCCCCCGCCTCCCTGACTTCCCTTTGCAACCACGGGCTGCCCCCCATCTTTTTCCCAGGCCTCTGCGCTGGTGTGAGGACCTCGTCCATGTTGATGCCCCCGCTAAATCTCTTGCGGGAGCTACCCTCTACATACATTTCTTCTGCAACCACATCTTCTTGATGGACCTCCACCACCACATTGCTCTCCTTTCGAACCTCACTCAAGTCTTCCTTACCCTGCTTCTGTTCATCCATCACCTTGTCATCACCTGACCTCACATCACTTTCCACACCAATCTCCGACTCTTCCAAAAAATCCTTCAGCACAGCCTCCAAAATCCCGTCTGAGCTGACTCTGCATTATCTAACGGCCTGTCTGACGGCGATATTCCCTCCCCCCCCGTTTTCACTGGTAGTGTAACACACGTCTCCAAAACCACCTCTGCCCTGTCGACCTCCTCACTCCATAGGCCTGTACCCGGCTTTCCACTTCACCCGTCATAACATCCGTGGCTTCTAATGGCGTTCCACAGGGCTGTCTCCTGACGCCTAGGCTCCTGTCTCCTGGGGCATTGTGCCACCATGTGCTCATAAGAGTCACATAAACGGCACGTCTTCCTCTGCCCCCCATAGTGTACAAAAAACCTGTGTTCTATGGTTACGCAATGTAACATATGATGGTATCGGTTCCTCAGGGTCCCTTTTCAGTGTGCAGGATCCTTCCGGCATCCCCTCATAAGGGCCGTCCCTCCACATCCATGCTCGTCGAGTGTACAGTTCCATAACCACTGAACACTTCTTGAAAGCTGTATGCTGTTGCCTCAAAGGTACATTCCTTACCTTCACCCAAGTAAAATACTTAGACACATCATGCAAGCATACTTCCACTGCCGAATTGATGCTCATCCGTCGTTCTTGAAATTCATTTTACGATGGTAGAGTAAAAGGGTCAGCCCTCATGAACTTCACGAAGACCCTTGACATTCCATTCAATGCCACACCATACAGCTCTTCATTGGGATGCCATAACGTCCCTAAATTAATGCTTGGCAGGAGAACGTTCATCGTGTCGTTGCTTAAAGACCCTCTAACCAGCTAAATGCAGACTGTATTTATGCGTCGGTACAGTCGGTCCGCCATCTTGGTGCTATTACTATTTTTTTCCTCACCAGGTGGCGTGCAAGAGAACCAGTAGAAGCGTCCTCTCTCCCCGCAGGCCCGAGAGACGAATGGGGGTAAAATTGATCGATAAGGGACAATATGGGGTCCCGGGGAAAGGGTCTATGTATGACGGGCATGGTTTGATTAGAAGTTTTATTAAAGAAAGAGTAAAATTGGGGGGGGGGGGGTGTTGGCTATAGATTGGGAGGCGGCTTATGATAGTGTAGAAAGGGAAGCGTTATGGAAGATTATGAGATGGCAGGGGTTTGGAGAGGAAATTATATCATGGGCCCAAATTAATGTATCAAGATGCATCCTTGCGGGTGCAGGTAAATGGAAGGTTAGGAGAAAAAAATTCAGATGAGCAGGGGTCTACGTCAAGGTTGTCCCCTTTCACAAATTTTTTTTGCGTGTTTACAGGATCCCTTTTATAGAGGAATTAGGGTCTTATTGGGAGCAAATGGGGTTGGTGGACGAAAGGGGTGGGGGGGCTGGCATTGTTGGATATGTTGATGGGCACAACGATTTTAGTAAGTGGTAACAGGGATTTGCCTTTGGGTGGAAAAGTTAGTAAATGTTTTTGAAAAGGTTCTGGGATGTCAATTAATAAGGAGAAAACGAAGTATATGGATCTTGGGGATAGGTTAAATGAGTTATGTGAAGTAGTGAAAGGTGGAAAAGGGGGGACCAATTACTGATATGTGGGATCGTTTATGTTTAAATGATATCAAGTTAGCACAACAAATAAATTCAGTGCGTATTGTAGATGGTTTTCTGAAGCGCATCAGTGGTTTACGAGCTGCACACTTAACTTTGCATCAAAGATAATTACAACGAATGTCCTATTATATAGTAAACTTTGGCATGTAGCAGCAAAATATCCGTACTTCGTAGTGAGATACAAAAGGTTACAAAAGCGCGTTTTTTTGATTCATTTGGGGTACTGGAAACGAATGGTTAGGTAGAGCGGTTGTCACACTCCCGGTTGGCCGAGGAGGGCTGGGTCTTATAGCTGTTGAAAAGAGGATTATGTGTGTTGTATTTGAAACGTAGTTATAGCGGGGGGGGGGGGGGCGAGGGAAAGGGGGGCGGACTTCATAAGATACGTCAGGATATGCAAGGTGGTGGATGGGTAGGGAGTTCATAATCGGTGAGGCATGTTACGGGTAAATCATAAAATGAGCGTCCTTCACATTTTAAAATTTGGGGAAAAACCTTTGATGGGGGTGGAAGGTAAGGCAGGGGTTTGCAGTGGTAGAAGGTGTTTTTTCCGATGTATGATTGGCGTAATATCTGGGGGCGTTTGAAACAAATTAACGTTTAAAACCTAAAGTACGAGAAGTAATGTATAGATTTTTACAGGGGATCTTCCCGTCTGGAATGGTTTTATTCCATAAGAGAATACGGGGGATGGGATATGCAAGGCTTGTGGTGGATGGAGACTGTTTTCCATATAGTGTATTTTTGCGAATGTAGGGAAACTAAAAAGGGGTTTTTGGTTGGGTAAGGTAATAAGGTAGTGGGAGGGGGGGGTTTGCAGGTGTTGGGGGTTTTAAGCTTAGACTAGGTGGGGTGAATCAGATGGTAGAGAATGCGGTAGGGTATATAATTAGGGATTATATTTATATGTTTTGGGCTATGAGAGGAGCGAACGTGTGTGAAAGAATTAATGCATTAACAGCAACTTTTTATAGGACAAAGTGTAGAAATAAGGAGGTGTATGGGGGGAGATGGGAGAGGGATTTAAGTGAGGGTTATAGGAATTTCACTTTACGGGATTTACGGGAGTTGAAAGGCAGGTAAGGGGATGAAATGGGCTGGTTTCCTGAATGGTCGGTAGCGTGATGAGTTTGATGAATGTTATATGGGGTATGTCTGGGGTGCAAATTTTAACATTTTTGTTCCGAGTGTTTCAAGTACAATTCAGTTATTTTTGGAATTTTTCGACTTATAATATGTATGTGTATTATATATGCATGTGTTGTATGTGTATGTGTATGTATGTATGTGTATGTATGTATGAGGTGTATTGTATATTAAAGTATATGTATGTAGTTGTATTATGTTTACTTTCTTGTATAAAACCTTTAATGGTTTTTCTCATGAACATTTTCAATGATATTCAATACATATTTTTTTATGCGCATTTATGATTTGATACAATGTGTAAATGTCAAATGGCTTTTTATGTTTCGTTTAATTTTCAATGTATTTTTGTAAGCACAATTGATTGGTGCCAATAGAGCATAGTGTGTTTTGATATGTTTGAGTATTGTTTTTCTTTTTAATTTGTCTAGATGGTGGCAATACTATGTATGTAGTTTAAGAGTTTTACGAAAACCCTTTAAGTTGTAAGATTGGATGAAGTTATTCGTGGTTGAGTTGACGTATATTTAAACTGACGTTGTAAGTGATTTTGTTCAATTAGGAAAAATATACTTTATTACTTATTTATATTTTATGTACCTAATGGTAAATTGAAGTCTGATTTTGAAGGTGAAGAGTGGGTTTTCCTTTTTTATTGTTCTTTTTTCTCTTTATGGTAATACAAGGTTGTATTATGTACACCAACAAATATGGTTAGGGGTATGTGGTAAAATTTTCGTGTTGATTTTGACATTTATAATACAGATGAAATACTAGGCTTAGGTTAGGGTAAATTTTATGATAATTGTGGAATGTTCTTTGATTCAAACTGCTCTTTATTATACTTGTATTTTTATTATTCAGTGTAAATTAAGAGCAGGATGATTAATTTGAGGGGAAGAGTTAATATAGGTTTGCATGTTTTTGCGAAAGTTAACTTATCCCATGTACTAGTATAGGACAATTTTAAGCTTCGGTATCTGATTTTATATGTAGGTAATAGTGGTCATATTTGTTATTTTGTAATGTTATTCGTTAATGTTTAAATATCTAATGTAACGTTTTTTCAGTTATTTGTTCATATTTGTCATTTATGGTTTTTCCTTTTGTCTATTGTATATTGTTGGTTTTAAATAAAATATAAAAAAAAAATTAGTTATTATTCTGCTTCTTGACATGTCGTGAATTACACTTACCAGATCGGTGAAAGGAAACAACTGTTATGTTCTCGGTTGTATTACAATGTTTAGAATACAAGTGTAGCCTTTAGAATTCAGACAAAAGACTTGACCATCTTGCTAACATATCTACTATGTTGGTGTGTCACTGCTGAAAAAATTTTCTAACACCATATTGTGAATATTTTTTTTTTATATTTTATTAATAAAATCCATACAACAATAAAAATTCAAAAGGGAGAAAGCGTTCCCAAAGGACTGCTACCCCAAATTTAAACAAATATTACTACACACATCGTGTTTGTGTAAAAGCAAAACCCCTTCCCAATTCCTGGATACAGACCAAGACGTATAATATCAACAAAACATAATGGAGCTCCCCGGGCAAAACAAAGCTATACCGTGGTTACACACAAAAAAATATCCAAGATATGTAAAAATCTGTGTCTGCATAATACACTGGAAATAATCGTACTGCTTACAATAATGCATGGCATAAAACAATAGAATTACAACTGACGTAATACACAGAAACTTTTACTATGGGTATCCTAAAGCAGTCGTCCATCAACCCCCCCCCCCCGGCAGGATCCCCCTTCACCCCACCAATTTATTCCCTACTACCCAAAAGTGCTTTCTAAACCCATCCATACCCTTTTAACAAAAGTGGAAAAAGTCAATATCATCAGTAAGATATCGAGAGGCATGTAATATACAGTACTTGGCACAATAATGGGGCCACTCAAGAAGACCGCATCATATAAAGTATAGCACAAATAGGAAAGAAGTGTTTTTTGAAAAAAACATGTTAAGACTATTACCCACTTAAAACTTCTACCAATAATAAAACACAAATCTTCCAGCACACACTTTACGACTCGCAGTCGCATTCATACATTGCTGTGACTCTTATGTTTCTTAGTAAAACCAGTACTAACAGGTGCACACAGAATACATCTCAAAAACAATTGCATTACAAAACTCCAACAATTCCACTATATGCAACTAACACCAACCTGGGAAATTAGAAAATTTGTAAAACATAAACATTTAAACACGGCGTAGCCTCTGTTGGTGACTTAGTGGTTCAGCATGACTCAGCATAAGAAAACCATACCGTGGTTCTGAGTACCACTCCCCCCCCTTTCTCAGACTATGATACTCAATCGCGCCAGCAAGACACTATACCCCAGACCACACAAGGTTCCCTTCCTTTTACCCTAAAATTACACTCAGATTCACCATACACACCAAATAAAACATACAGTCCAGACGCCAAAAAAACTAACTCTTCTCTCCCCCCCCCGGGAGACCAACCCCTTGCTCCACCAAGGGATTATACCTCCCCACCTCTTACTCCCGTAACGTTTCCTCGTTAAAATTCCTATACCCCAACGAAAAAGCCCCCCAGCATTCCCAATAACCCTCTTTTCACTTTTCGTCCTTAAAATGACACATCAGCCCCCTTGACACGCTCGCACCCTAGCCCCCGCTTCCCCCTGCCAATATAATAGTAAGTATCAAATGAACAGAAGTGTACAGCATCCGAGCAATCCCCCATTTAAAGACTCAAAACTCAAAGGCTCGACAACCCCCCCCCCCCTCGTCGGAAAAACCCCCTTGAACCAATCCCAAACTTATGTAAACTGTCAAAAAAAGTGTACGACATGAAACGCCTTTTCCCGGCCACCCACACCACGCACAGGTCTGATCCGGGGTCATTCCCATAATTTTACAATTGTGCCTTGGAGCCAAAAAACCGTGGGGGAATCGGTAACCATTTCCCAACCCCGGGGTTTTAGCGCAAATTTTTTTGAACCCCTGCCTATAGTCTTCCCCCGTGATATCCCGGGAAAAAAATCAGCACCGATAAAATTCTGCCATGTTATACCATTTTATTGTTTTCCTGCCTTAACTTCACAGGTTTTGCCCATCAATAAGGCCCCTAAATTGCTTCACACCTTGTGGGTCCTTCCCCACCCACCATCGTCGACCTCCCCCATTTGCATCAACTCTCGTCCCCGACCCACCTTTGTTAGGAATTCCTGTGTACTATATCCCCTTAGACGCTGTTTTTTATTTTTTGCCCCCAAACTCCCCCAGTTTCGTGCGTATAACTATGTCTTTCCCAAACCCAAAGCCTACGGTAACCCATTGAATCCAAGCCCCTTTCCCCTGTAAACCCCCAACAATCATCCGTATCAATGGATAGACCCCTGAACAAACCATAATTTAATTAAACCAGTACATTGACAAACTATTACTCTTTGGTGTAATGTTAATCCCTGGTCTCTCCCCCCATCCCCGAATTTTAGCTGTAACTACAATGGATGAATTTTAAATTCCGCGCCGCCTGTTGTCTTGCAAAAAAAGACACCACAGATCTTTATCCGCTTTAACGGTTCTCCACCCATCCCGTACCTAACGTCCCCCCCACCCGGACCCCTCCAAAGTTTTGGGTTTTTCTCTTTTAATGGCATGGAAGCGCATGCTAAAAAACCTTATAACCTTTTTATACGTAAACCATTCCTACTATCACCAAGATGGTGGTATCGTCCACTAACCTAAAAAATTTTTCGCTTCTTTCCCGTGCACAATCCCCCCCCCTTACCCCCCCATTACCAATCTATAAAAGGGGTCCTGCAAAAAGGGAAACAAAAGTGGAAAAGAGGGGGCACCCTGCCGCAGCCCCCACCCCATGCTTCGAGGACCCACCCTCCCCTTGCTGGACTCGTACTGTGCTCCGTATTAACATAGTACCCACGCTACGTTTTTCCCCGAAGCCCTGTTTAATAAAATAGCTAATAAAGTTTCCCCTATCCACTTTGTCAAAACCTTTTTCCCCAAATCCAACCCTACGACCCCCACCTCGCTACAATTTTCATGAAACTTTTGAGGCGTCGATGACCTCTCTCATAGACGGCCGGGAATCCGTTTTTTCCCCTTCCCTATACCTTGTCCAAAACTCTTTTTCATCCGGTTTGCCAAATACACGAAAAAATTTTTATAACCGCCCTCAATTGATGGGCCTTTGCCTCAAAGATTCGCAGCCCCTCGGCCTTTGGTACCAATACTAAACACCCAACCCGCTTCACCGCCCATGCTACCTCTGTTTTCATTGAATTGTAAAGTCAAACCAAATGTTTTTTAAACAGTTCCCAATGAACTACATAAAACCCCCTGGTATCCCTTCCCAACCAGGTGTTTTCCTCTTTGCCTGCCCTGAACAGCCTTGGAAACCTCCCCCTCCGAAAAACAACCTCCATGTCCTCTCGATCATCTCTAAAAATTTGCCACTTCCCACGCAGAAAACTTCCCTCGCCTTGTTTCCCCCTCTTACCTTTCCCATTTTTCTCAAACCATATTCTGCATAGGCCCCTATGCTCTCGTAGTAACAGCCTTTGCCCTTTTGAAAACCCCCCAAAAGTCATCACCAACCATACTGACAAAACTGTCCCCATACGTCTCATTCTGAAACTACGCAAAACCCCCAACAGGGGGTTTTTTCCCCCCCAAAGCACCTCCTCAACCCCGCTCACACCTCAAACCCCTGAAATTTATCATTCTGAAATTTTCCCCTAATTGTATGTGGCACTCTATTTCCCCTAGGGCAACCCCCCGCCTGTACCATAAAAACCGCACGCCCTCTAAAACTTTTTTTCCATTCTATAAACGCCTCTCCTTCCCCAACCGTCTAAAAAAACCTGTAGGCATGTTTGCCTTTGAATGCCCCCCTCTACAACTCCCTATCCTTCGTTATTCCCGAATCAAAAAACCATAATGAAAGCTTCCCCAGATCGACTCCTTGCAACAAGCTGACTTTAATTTCCAATAAACTAGAAAATAAAAGGATAGCGCCCTCCACTCGGTGTTACCGAACACCACGGTGATTGAGAAACCCCGATAACACAATCGACCTGCCAACTAGGATTAAGTTGGTGATTAAACCCCGTCCCAACCGCGCAGGAAACCTTTACAAACGATGTTCCACTTCACCCCCCTCGCTACCCACAAAATTCACTCCCCTCGCCTGCAATACCCCACGTAAAACCTTAAAATTTCACCCCCCGCTGCGGTTTGACGTCTTTTTCCCCGGGTCACACAATTCCAAACACCCCGCCCGACAGAAACTAAGGGTAGCTTTTGAGAAAATAAAAACCCAAAAAATCGGTACAAAAACCTCTTTTTTCTCGTCGTTTTGTTGTCGGGATATATACGCCCAGAAAAACCCACCTGAAAGTTCCCCCACGAAACCCCCCCCCACGCACAACCCCGGCCCCCCCCCGCCCCACCCCTGCTACAAGCTTTTAAAAGGGGTGGTTCCCCTTTTGCCCATCACAACCCCACCCTTTAGATTATCCGAATTTCCCGCTAGCACTTATACCCTTGCCAAGTAATTCACTCCCACACTGAAATTGTTTTTTCCGTAAAAAAAAACGAAACATTCATACTCGAGCGATACTCTACCCAACGCTCTTGACCCTGCTCTGAGGCCATTGACTTCATTGTTAACACTTAAACTCTCAGTTAGGTTTTTCATTTTCGTTTTCCCATATTTTTATACCTGACTTGGATTTGCCACTGCTGCACCTGCCCTTTTTTCCCCACACCCCCATTAACTTCTCAAAGGGGGGGCCCCCTTAAATTTTCCCTTGGCATTGTTCGCATCGCTATTGTGCCGGGCGGACAGGCGCGCGGGCTCCTGATAAAAACTGGTTTACTGCGCATTTTCCCTGTTTTGTGCATACAACATGGCGGATGCTTTGGGCCCCGGGGGGTGAGCCCTTTTTGCGTGGATTGGGGTGCGTGGCACCTTACAGAACAACAGCACGTGTTACCATGCCCTATCAGTGAGGGATAGGGAATACCGACCGAAAAGTTTATGGGTCCATCAAGGGTGTTTCGAGAATTTTCATAAATTTAAAACCGGGATTCTACACAAGCATAGCAAAAAATTCAAGAGAAAGGCTGGCAGTGAACACTATGGTGGAATTTTGCTTATGATGGCCCGGGCTATGTGACCGGGGTGAAAGTACAAAACTCCCTTTTTGGGGGACGGGCATGATGTGACGGCGGGTTTAGCAGCTAGGGGAAAACCACTCAGCATAGGGGGGTGGCAAAATGGACCTTTAGGGGCTCCCTAAAGGATCTTTTTCGCTGAAAATACGTTGGGGCAGTAAATTCCACATAGTTTTTTATGGAGGTTTTCCCAAAACGCAGGCTAGTGTACTATCAGGGCGCGGAAACTTGCAGTTTATTGGTTCTTTTGAACATATGGGGGCCCCAATGCTATAAAAAAGCTGGACGGAGGGAACGGGAAAACCAGTGATCTTCATCAAGGAAGCTTGGGGGTGCGGGGGAAGGATAAGGCCAAACAAGATTCCTTCCCGTGGAGTGACAAAGGGAAGGGCGGGGCGACATGGAGAAAGTTAACCATCATTGATAAGGGACAGACGACCGACGTCTGATGGGGAGGGTACGGGCCAACGGGATGGTTTGCTGGAGGAAGTACTTATTTCCTTTTGCATGACTTGAAGAGGGACAGGTGGATGAAGGGTGTAACCGGGTGCAGGAAAAGGCAGAAAGATCGGGAGGTAGGAAAACTGTGTGACTAATGTTAATGTCACAACGTTGGGGCAGGGGTATGGGGCGAAAGACAGGTGACGAGGTGTGTGGGGAGGGAGTTCTCGTAAGAGAACGCGGGAAACGCTGAATGGCGATGTTCTTACTCCGGGACAAAGAACGGGAGAAAAATCTTGGAGAAAGGATGTATGTCAAAAGGGGGAAAAGGGGGGAAGGGGGTAAGTGGTTTAAGGGTTCGGGGATAAGAAGGGAAGGGGGGGTGAATAAGCAAGTGTCAAGAAAGATGCCATACAGCGGGAAAGGGATAGGGGGTGTTCCCAAAAAAAAGGGTAAACCCCATTTTTAAAATAATTCACGATAGTAACTGTAAATTTTAATGGATTGAAAAATGAAGTGAAACAATGGATGGAAGGGTTTTGAGGAGATAAATGGGGATGTATGCTTTATACAAAACATAATTAAAAAAGATATGCTGTGCTTTGGCATTAAAGGGTTATAAATTGTTGTAGTGGGTCTGTTAGGTTAAAGGGGAGTGGCGGGGGCTGGAAGGAAAATAGCCCTTACGTATATAAAGTGGGAAAAGGGGGGGGGAGGGTAGTGAGGGTGGAGGTGATGGGGACAAAACTAGGATTTTTCTTTGGGGGTTTATATCCCAGCAGAGAATAAAATAAAAGTAAAAGGGGATTTTTGTGAGAGACGTTTTAGTGTTTTTTTTAAGGGGTTTACCTCTGAAATGTAATTGGGGGGGACTGGAACTGTTTTTATAAGGGGGGGGGACGGGGAGCCAAAGGGGGGCGGGTTTGTTTTACGGTCGTTACGCAATTTTTACAGATGCAGGGGGGGGACGGGGAGGGGGTGGGGCTTGGAGGTGGTTTACATTTTTGTTAGGAAAATTTATTCAGCGAGGTTAATAGGATTTATATAACGGGGGCAGTTAGGGTGGAGGGGTAAAAACGGGGACGGGGGTTTTCGGATCTAGGGCATTTTGGTAAACTGGATTGGGGGGAGGGGAAAGGTAATTAAATTTCGGGAAAAGTTAAATGGGGGTTTGGGTGAGGAGTGAGGTGGTAAACGCAGATTTAGAGACTGGGGGAAAAATTGTGGAGGAAAGGGTGGGGTGGGGAGTATTTTGGATTGGGGGGAAAATGGGGCTAAACCGGGTTTACGGGGGTTTTTTAAAAATAAAAGGGAAAGGGAGGAGGCAGGTGGGGGAGGGGTTTAAAAAATTATTTGGAACAGAGTCAATGATTTACGAAGAGATGAGGGAATTTTTTTTTGAAGAAATACGGGCAAGGGGGGAACAAGGGGGACATACATAATGAAAGATTTGTAAATTAAAGGGTGGGGGCAGGTATGGATGCCGTGCTATGGGGGAAAAACCGTGGGGTAGTTGTTAAGAAGTTTCGCATTAGCCCACAGGAGCCACTAAATACTTTAGGGTTTAGTGACGGTTTTGGAAGGTTATACAAAGGGGGGCAAAGTTGGTGCCACTGGGGGGGAAAGTAATTAGCGGACTATTGGTTAAAAAGGAAAAATGGGAAAAAGGTAATTTGGAGTTTAAAAAAAAAAAGAGGGGGGGTGAAGGTCTTGGGGAAAGGGGGGGAGGACAGAGGGGGGTTGGAGGGAATAAAATATGGAAGAATGAAAGAGGCATGTTCAAATTTTAATAAGGGGAAAGCACCGGGAATTTGAGGGGCTTTCCAATGATTTTTTCAGATTTTCTTGGGAAAAAAAAAGTTTTTTTTGGTTCAGAATTGAATTGTATGTGAAGGGAAAGGGGAAAAGGGAAAATCAAGAGGACGGGGGTGGTCGGGTTGTAAAAAAAAAAAGCGGGGGAACCACGAGCACGTCAGGGCCATATCTTCAATGTGTACGGTTATAAGAATTTTTTGGGAAAATTTTAGGGAACAGGATGAAAAAAGTAATAGGGGTATGGGCACAAGGGGCAGTTGGGAATTCGGGTCGTAGTAGAGGGGTTTGAATAGTTATTTTGGGGAATTTTGCAGGGTTGTAAGGGAGGTGGAATTTTGGGCTTGATTGGGAGAATGCTATGAGGGTGATAGAGATAAATGGGACACTTTAAGGCTTATGGGTTTTGGGGGGGAATAGTAAAAAAGGGTGAAGACCTTGTTGCAGAAGCTACGTTCAGGGGCAAATTAAGGTAGGGGGGTAGCTGTTAAAAAGGGGGAAAAGGGTTTTTGACAAGGGTGTCCTTTTCTCAAATTTTGTTTTTCATGTAGCAACACCCCTTTTAGGAATGGTTGAGGAAGCAAAAACGTTAAGGAGGAGGGGTGGGGTCAAGAGGTAGTTTTTTATGTAGATGACAAAACAATATGATCATGATGTCGAAATTTGCGAAAGGTGGAGAGAGTAATGAGGTTTTTTTTGGAGAGGGGTCAGGGAGCGGTCAACAGGCTAAATCGAAATTTAAGAAAAAGGGATTGGGTGGGGGGTAGAATGGGGGTGGAGTTTTTTTTGGATGTGACTGAAAAGCTGAAATTTGTGGGATTATTTATGGCAGATAGCAAGAGGAAAAACGGAGGAATTCAGAATTGGGGGGAGGAAAGTTGTACAACGGGTTGGAACCTAAAGCGAAGGATGTTACTCAATGCAAAGGGCAATAATAATAAATTTATTGGTTTTTAGAAAGTTGGGAAAGTGGCAGTGGTGTATCCCCTTTCGGGGCAGGGGATAAAGGAGTACAGAGAAAGGGGGGGTTCGTTATATATGGGGGGTTTTTTCGAGCATGGCTAAAAAAAGGGGTTATGACGAATGTGCGCCGAGGGGGGGTGGGGTTTTTGTTGCTAGGCCGAGGGTCAAAGGGATGTTGTTAAACAAAAGTACGTAAAGGGACGGGGGGGGAAAGGGGTAGGGTTGGGGAGGGTGGAGGGTTACACTTGGTGGGGGGGAAAGGACTTGATGGGAAAGTGAGAATATGCTAAGGGGTTTTTTAAATGGTGAGGTAAACCAAACTCAAGGGGAAGGTTTGGAGAAGTAGGAAACCCGAAAATGATGCAAGGGTGGCGGTAACCCTTTGTTTTTGGGGAACGATTTTTGGGATGTTTTCCAGAAACTTAGATTAATGCCTGGGTAAAAGGGGGTTTTTAAATTTATAGTTTTGTAATGGGGTTTACGTCCCCAAACAGGCTTTGTGTGTGATGGGTTTTGGGAAAGGAACGAAAGCGAACATTGTAGGAATCGGAAACAGCTTTTCATGCCCTAAATTTTTTTGGGGTTGGGGCAAGTACGGGGTGGGCGGCTAGAGTCTTTAAAATTTAAAGGGGGGGGCAATGTAGAGATCCTGCGTGCCCTAACTTTGAGGTAAGGGGGGGGGTTGAGGTTTTAAAAGAGCCTTCGTACATTTTACGTTTTTGTTTTTTTCCTGGGGCTTGAAGGAAAAAAGGGGGGGGGATAGGGAAGGGCCTTTTCGGCAGGATTTTTTCGCACGGGATGCAAAATAAACTCTTTAGGTAAAAAGATGGGGAACTGCGTCCCGGAGGCAAAGAAAATAACGTAAGGGGGCCCGTAAATTTGGGTACAAAGTACAAAGGGACCATTTTCCTTTCTAGAGCGGTTATGACCTAAAGAAGGATATGTAAATGTGGGAGGATTGTCGAGAGTTTTATGGGGGGGAGACATGTCAGATGTGGTGTAACTGGAGATTTTCTTTTGGTTTATGTTTTATTTAACCCCGTGTTTAAAGACAAGAGGTCATTGATGAACATAGTTTTAATAAGTTAAATGATCTTTGCAGTGAGACAACTACAAAAGGAACACTCAAAACATTGTTAACACCTGATAATAGGGGGTAGTAACAGAGTGTGTATCTTTGTTATTTTAAAGTGGTTTTTGTTTTTTTGTGGTAAGGGTGGAAAAAAAGGGTATTTTGTACCTTTATTTATTTTAATTTTGGCTGTTTAGTATTTGTTTTTTTTTATAAAGTTTTAAAAACAATACTAATAGTGTGCAACGAAATTTGGGTTTTAAAAGACCCGTCTTTGTATATAAAATTTCATATATAATGAAATAAGTGGACATTTTAGGATAATATTCCTTTTTGTTTTAAAAATATGGCTGTATTTTATGGGTATAATAAACCCCCCGTATGTTCAGGTGTGGGCTTTTTTTGTTAATGTAAGTTGTGTGGTGGTTGGGCACTTTTTGGGGGGGAATTTAAGCATTTACATTGAAGTGTTTTTTTTTTATGTATAAGTTTAGTGCTGGGATAAGGAATGTGAAGTTGTTTGTTTTTATTATTTAATGGATTATGTTTCTTTGTTTATGTAACCTAAATATAGCACAAATGTATGATGTGTATTGTGTTTTTTAAATAAAATAAAAAAAAAAAAAAAAATTCCCTTTGCTACGTCAGCCCACACCATTTTACCAGACCTTTGACCCGGTGTTAAGACATCGTCCTCCACATGTGTACTGGGCCTCTTACGTGACACTCCCTCATAGTCCATAAGCCCATCGCTGGCTGTTCTATGTACCTCGACATCCGTCACCACCACAGACGTAAAAGTCGTGCGCCTTTCCTCACCGCCCACACGTCCCGCTAGACCATGGTCGACCACAGGCGACACCGCTAATGTAAGCGGTAAACCCTCTGTCGCCGGGCTATCGAGGATCCTCTGTAAGTCTTCAAAACTGGGCAATATCAATGGCGTTTGTGCCTCCTCTTCCACCGGAGGTGACGCACTGTCCACGCACCCAATCACCTCGATCTCCGACGCTGGTGGTAGCGTCGAAACGATCCCCTCTGCAGCATCCACTGCTTCACTCCACTTTACATCCGCTGGTAAAACGTGCAGCACGTCGTCCACCATTGTGGGCTTCTGATGGGCCAGCTCATCCTCCTCCATCGTATCTTTGGATGCAGTGTCTGTCAGGTCCGACCGTTGTTTCCCTCGTCGGTGCTCACAAGACGCCGCCATATGACCCGTTGCACCACACAGTCGGCACGTCCGAACCTGGCCCGGGTAGGTTACGTAGACCTGCGTCTGAAAATCCTCCAACATGACAAACGAGGGAATTGGATGTCTCAATGTTATTTTCATAGAAAAAGAACCTGCGAGCATACCAGCATAAAAACCCTGGGACCAACGCCCAATTTGGACAGCTTGTACGGTGCCATAGCGCCCAAAAGTCCGACGGATGTCCACCTCGTCTGCCTCGAAGGGGATATTAAAAAGACGAACCCACGTATAACTTGCCGATACATCACGCAGGCGCACCTCCAGACTAGCGTTGATGACAATCCGTTTTTCTTGAAAGGCATCCACAACACTCACATACGTAGCAGACGACACAAATTTCACAAAAATTCTCGCGTTGCCGTTCAAAGAAATCCCATATAAATCCTCACGTGGGATTCCATATGTATCTCTTATCACCTGAGGGTTACAGGTCCATAACTGTTGGGGAGTTGCTAGAGTTGTGAGGGGGGGGGGGAAGTGGGTTTAGATTGTTGTGTAAAGCATTAGATAAAAAAAGGGGGGGTACCAAACGGGCTTGCCAAACGAAAGATGTTGGTTTGGTGTGCATGTGCGTGGGTGAGTGATAAGTGCAAGAGAGAACGATTGTGTGTAATTGGGATGTGCATGGGAGTGCTGAGTTCATGCGTTCTTAGTAGTTATTTAATATTGTTAATTAATGCCTTCTGCTGAAGGCTATCGTAGTAGCGTATAAAAGTAGAAGTTTGAGAATGCTGCATAGGACAGCAATACAGATAGGATTTGACTCCCATTGTAAACTAATTCAGTTTCTAATGTATATATATATATATATATATATATATATATATATACATATGTATATATAAATAATATTAGGACAGAAGCTGGCGTTTTCACTACTGTAGAGTTGTTATTGTTTTCAATTTAATATGTTCTCAAGTTTAATTTAGTATGGTTAGTTTATAAGTTAAATAAACAACGGTGAAATGCTTACATTTTGGTGAGGTGGGGTAAATAGGGGGGGGGGGTTATACTGCTTGCATTTTTGCGGCATGTAATTATTGTGTGGATATTGAAATTAGCAGTCGGGAAGGAGTAAGAGGATTCTTTATTTTGTATTACTTGAATAGTTATTTTGTAGTAATGAATTATGTATATGGCAGTATTCAGATCAGCTGCATGACATATTACTGCATATTGACAGTGTATAGAAAGAGTATGATGAATTTTTATTGTCTGTCGATGCTCTCATGCTGTAAGCTTTTGTTAATGTAGGATGTTAGAAATAAAAATATAAATAAAAAAAAATCCCTTCCTCCATCCTCTCCCCTCTACCCACCCGTCCCCTCCCATAAAACTTCCACCTCATCTCATTCTCTTCCCTTCTCCCTCCCTTCAGGATTCAGAAGTGACTGTTGGGAAAACACCAGATTTGGCACCCTGTTACTGCCCTTGGGATACCCGGTGCCCCCGCTTGGCTTGGCTTTCCTCGTTGTTTATTTTTGCACTTGTTTCTGGTTTTATCCTTCTGACTGTTAAACGCACATCATAATGTACTTAACGTTGGTCTTTACTGGATGTATGTGCGTTTGTTTTATTTTCATGTGTTTATTTCTTCTTTTCGCCAGTAGTCTACTTGTCTCGTTTGCTTTCGCTTTTTCTTCTATTATATATCCTTCACTGAGCTGTAGTTTTATTTATTCTTGTTATTTGTTTATTTGTTGGTTAAGCCCATGTAATTGTTTACTCAGTGGCTCATTAAATATCATATTTTGTTTAGTTAATAGAAATCACTCCACTCAAGACAAATAGTGATTTCCACTATGACGAAATAGTTATGGTGTGTGTAGATAAAGAGACATATTCCTAACTTAAAGTCATTTGTTCGAGGAAACGTTTAGCTCGAGTGGGCCTCTCATTCAGTTTAATTTACAGAAAATTAGGCAAGTGGTAAGAGGGTAAGGTGAACATAGCCGTAGTGCCGTGTTGGTAATTTGAGGTAAACACGGGATTACTACAGTACGGGGTAATCTTTAAATATTACCTAATACGTTACCTCTAATATGTTACTCCAACTTTAAGCCTGTGGTCACTGTCTCAGGCCGCTTATTATATACATCTAGCGTCTCTTGAACTAGGACTCTGTAAGAAGCCACCACTGAAGAACCTTTCCTCAAAATCATAAGCTATGCATGTTGCTCCAAATACTGTGAGCTGTCACCATACCTGGTCTCAGCCCCAGTTATGAAGTACGATAGGCACAGTGGCACACACTGCCAGAGTTTATTACTGGTAAAAAGTGAGAAGTGAGAAGTGCGATGGAACAAATAATATCCTGATTTCAGAAAGAAACAATGAAAGACTTTATGAAAGGACTTCCTTTAGGAGTTCATCGAAGAGAGAAAAATTATTTGATCATAGAACCTCCATAAGCTGAAATCCCAAGTCAGAAAGTGTCAGAAGGCTTTAGAAAGAGTTATACCATTTTGTAAGGAGCAAAAAAAAAAGAAACATTCATGAGAAGAGGGAAATAAACAGAGATCTTGTAATTGGATATGGAATTTCGAGGAATAACAGGATGACATAAACTGAGAAGGTCATATCACAACCGAAAATTCAAGATGAGGAAAAGATCAAATAAAGACTATTTAATACGATGAAAGGAATTGCATTAAGGAGATATTAATGGGAGCCAGAAAACAGGAGTGATAATGCCTGAACAGTAGAAATTAGAAGGTATCCAAAAATCCAAGGAATAGGTAAAGAATCTGTTAAACGTGCTGGGCACATCGAAAGCCCTGTGTTCCTGCTGCTTGGAAACTGAGAGGACGAGATAGGATCATTATGTGAACTTGTAACAACATAAGTCTTAAACTGCTTTGATGGGTCGTTGCGTTTTTTTTTTTTTTTTTTTTTTTTTTTTTTGTGATCCACAGGAAAACCTTGACACTGCCCTGTGTCGAGTTACCATTATTTGAGGAACAAGCAAAGCATGCAAGATAAACTGCTATAAACGCGATTAAAAATAGACCCTAACGAACAAAAGATAGAGGATAATGGTATTGGCATACATTTTATCATGGGAAAGCTTATTGAATAGGGTCTCTAATGATCAATATTTTGGGCCTCTGTATCTTATAAATAAACAAGGCACGTATATGAAGGGATTTGAAAAATATATATCATTTAATGAAGATATAAAAAACATTTAAACAATAAGAATGGATAGGAATGGTAGTTTGGATTAGTAGTCCTGAGACAGACTGCAAACGTTGTCAAGCGTATTAGTGCTGTACAAAGTTATGCAAATTAGAGAGGAAAGAGAGAAAGTCAGAAGAGACTATAAGTTGAAATGGTTGAGGAAAAGCAAGAATCGCTCAAAGTGAAAGAATTTGCGCATGTGGAACACTGATCAAATTTATTGCCAAGTGCACCATAAATCGTATAGCATTACTAGCATCAGGATATTTAAGTAAATCTCATGCTGCAGTTCAGAGAATTGTATACAAAGAATGCTCATCTCGTATGTCATACACATCTTGTTATAAACATGTTTCCAGAATTCAAAAATAAAAGCCAGGAGGTTTATAACAAGAGAGATCAGTTCATTTGAGGAAGTGGGACCCTTGAGTTTAGACTTAGTTTTTGATTATAGTAATTAAGGAAGTTGAATTTGACGCTATAGGAGATATAAGAACTAAGCCAGACATGTAACGACACAAAAATACTTGTTAAGGGTAGAACAGGAATATAGACCTGTTCCGAGAGGGGGATGACGCTCCGAGGGAATCAGTGGAAACTTAAGACATACACAGTTGACGCAACATGGATGTGGACGTGTTTATTCAGTATCTGAGTGGTCAGAATGTGGATTGGACCTGGACAACGGAGTAAAGGAGTTCGGGTTACCATTCATAGTTTAAGAATAGGGTGTGCCAGATCTAAAGACAGGGTTCCATGATCGGAGGACCTCGAAATAGGAAGTTTGAGTTGAGTTTATGACGGAGCTTTGGTAAGTTGATGAAGATGGGAAGGAAGGAGAGCAAGTGAAGAAAATATGGGGGGAAAAAGGATGAGTGGGGGGGGAGGGGAGGTGGGGTGTTAAAGTAAATGTAAGTGGCCTAACCACTTTGCGTGCACTTTTATATACAATGTGGGTGTGTGTGTGGGTGTGTGGTGTGTGTGTTTGTGTGTGTGTGTAGTGTGTGTGTGTGTGTGGGTGTGTAATGGTGTGTGTGTGTGTGTGTGTTGTATGTGTGTGTGTGTGTGTGTGTGTGTGGTTATGTGTGTGTGTGTTTGTGGTGTGTGTGTGTATCAATTCATGATTCATGAAAGATTCATAGAATGGGATTTTAATACTCTACCATCATCTTACACAGTTTAAACCAGTTGTAAAACTGAGGTGTAGAGAATATACTTTTTTGCATATGCCTCTCTTTTTTTTTCTTAAATCCGGGCCAGTAGCAGCAAAGATAAGAGGCTGGATCTGGAGCTGGATTCAGTCTTTGCCACAACAAAACTGGTGAACAAAATTAGGTGAAACACACACACACACAACACACACACACACACACACACACAACACACACACACACAAAAAAAAAAAAAAAAAAAAAAAAAAAAAAAAAAAAAAAAAAATAAAAAAACTAAGTGCAACAGAGAATGGAAAAAGTTACAGGAGGAATATAGGACCAGGAAACAAGGAGAACGTAGAAGAGCCAAGAAACGGTTATGCACAGGATAAGAGGGAGGCCAGCGACAGTATGAAAAACGACATAGCATCGAAATGTCAATCTGACCGAAACTGCTGTATAGCCACATTAGGAGGAAGGCACAACAGTCAAGGACCAGGTGATAAGGCTGAGGAAAGAAGGTGGAGAACTCACAAGAAAACATCAAGAGGTATGTGAGGAAGCCAACACGAGATTTAAGGAAGTTATTTACAGTAGAGACAGGAAGGACTCTGGGTAGGACGACCTGATGGGGGACACAGCAAGGAATACACACCAACAAGTGTTGGACGACATCTTCAGATGAGGGAGGAGGTGAAGAAAACTGCTAAGGGACATCGATACCTCAAAGGCAATGGGACCGGAACAACATTCCCCGTTAGGTTCCTGAGAGAGGGAGCAGATATGTTGTGCGTGCCATAACCCACATCTTTCAACACATCCCTGGAACTGGGCAACTACTGAGGTATGGAGACGGCAAATGTAGTTCCCATTTTTAAAAAGGCGACAGAAAGAGGCACTAAACTATAGTCCTGTGGTCATTGACGGTTATTAGTATGCAAATTGATGGAGAAGATTATAAGGAGGAGTGTTGTGGAGCACCTGGAACGGAACTGGAGTATTAAATGCCAACCAGCACGAGTCACGGGAAGGAAATCTGGGTCACAACCTTCTGGAGTTTGCTATGATAAAATAACAGAAGTAAGGACAAGAGAGAGGAGGGGTGGGTTGATTGCATACTTCTTGGACTGCAAGAGGCCTTTGACACAGTTCCTCACAAGAGATTAGTGCAGATGCTAGAGCATCTCACAGGCGATATAACAGGAAGGGCACTGCAATGGGATCAGAGAATACCTGACAGGGAGGCATCAACGAGTCATGGTACGTAATGATGTATCACAGTGGGGCGGCACCTGTGACGAGGGGGTCCCACAGGGGTCGTCCTAGGTCAGTGCTATTTTTGGTTATGTGAAGACAATGACGGGAAGGATTTCGATCAGAAAGTGTCCCTGTTTGAGATGATTAGTGTGAAGTTGATGAGGAGTATTAAATCTGATGAGGACCAGGCAGGTACTTCAAAGAGACCTGGACAGACTGGACCACCTGGCCCAGCAAATGGCTTCTCGAATTTAATCTGCAAAATGCAAAGTCATGAAGATAGGGGAGGGCACAGAAGCACCACAGACAGGAGTATAGGCTAGGGTGGCCAAAGACTGCATAAACCTCACTAAGGAGAAAGACTTGGGGTGAGTATAACACGAGCATGTCTCGGAAGCATCACAAACAGATAACTGCTGCAGCATATGGGCGCCTGGCAAACCTGAGAACAGCATTCCGATACCTTAAGTAAGGGAATCATCAAGACTCACTGTACACGTGTTGTCAGGCCCATACGGAGTATGCAGCACCTGGTTTGGGAACCCGCCCCACCCCCCCAAGATAAGCACGTCAAGAAACTAGAGAAAGTACAAAAGGTTTGGGACATCAAGGTTAGTTCCAGAGGCTAAGGGAATGTCCTTGAAGAAAGATAAGGGGAAATCGGGCCTGACGGCATGGAGGAGGTGGGTCAGGGGTGAAATGATAACGACATATAAAATACTGCATGGAATTGACAAGGTGGACAAGACAGGATGTTCCAGGGAGGGGACACAGAAACAAGAGGCACAATTGGAAGTTGAAGATACAATTGAGTCAGAGAGATAGTATGGAAAGTATGTCTTCAGTATAGAGTTGTAAGCAGTGAATAGCCTGAGAAAATGAGTAGTGGAGGCAGGAACCATACCACAGTTTGAAGAACGAGGTTTGATTAAAAGCTCATGGAGCGGGAGAGAGAGGCCTAGTAGCAACCGGTGAAGGTGGCGGGCCAGGAGCTAGGACTTTCGACCCCTGCAACACAATTAGGTGAGTTCTAATAGGTGAGTACACACACAACACCACACATAACACACATACACACACACTCACACACACGAAACCAGGGGAGATAGACTGTGAGCTAGAGCTCCAAAAAAGGAGGAAGAGTGGGAAGGAAGATAGTAGAGCTTGATGAAAACAAAAATTTGGAGGAGCCGGATAGCTGAAGAGTGCAGGAAGAGGGAAGTACAGGTCTTAGCAGCAGAAGAAGGATACAGTGCTTAGAAGAGAAACTGCAAGCCTGAAACAGGATTAGAGAGACAAATGGACAATTCAGGTGTGACATCAGGAAATTCCCAAAGTCAGGCGCAGACCAAGGGGATGGGTACGCACAAACGGAGACATGCGACTTGAATGGAACTATCAGACCCACGTGGGGCCAGGGAAAAAGACGACGAGCACATAAGATCAAACGACAGGTCCGAAGACAATGAAGGTATGTATATGCTGAGATTCTAACAGCCAACTGCAGTAGCAAGGGACAGTGGTCAGGAAAGGACATCCATGAGAATAGAAGTTTCAGATATGACAGGGACTGAAGCAAAGAACATGTCACAATGGATGGATATAAAATGCCTCTGAGACGCAGATGGAAGGACTCAGTGGGAGGAGGGAAAGGGCGAGGTCAGTTTTTGTTGTAACGTGCTCCAAGAAGCCAAGGGGGCCAACTTTGAAGAAGTAAAACGGAGGAGAAAAAATGATTGAAGGCATCATGAAAACAATAAGGTGAAGGCAATATGACCCCGGTGACAAAATTTTCGAGAATTGGGTGGTTTGCGAGTGAAGGAAACGGCTGTCAGAGTAACTTTCAAGGAAGAATAACGAATCTCAGTTCGAACCAGGATTATGCAAGAAAAGCAAGACTGAGGGACAAAGAGGGGTACCGTGAGTATACTCGACCGCGACAGAACACAAGAAGAAAGGACTAAATGATAAAGAGGAGGGTACAGAGAACGCAAGGATGGAAACGAGAGCAATAAATGGAGCAGGACCCAGGACACAGGAGGAAGGGCAAACAACCACACAGGAATCACCCACAAAAAGACTCCACCCGCGACATTCCAACGCAACTGAAGCAACCTATATACAACCCACTCACTGTTCCTCTGCACCAATTTCCCCATATCACAAAACCCTACCCAACAGCTGTCCTTTATGGGGATTCTGGACCCCACCCCCATCAACCAAACCCCACCTACACCACCAGCCACCCATATAGGCCCCACAAGGCTATCGCTCCCCCAACCCATTAGTCTTGCATGACCACAATGATAGAAAAGAAATAAAGGTGTTGGTACACAAACGCGGATGGAATAATGAATAACATGAGGGTGGAATGAAAAGAATCAGTGAAAAATCCCAGACATCTTAGCAGTCACAGAAACAAAACTCGCTGAGACAAATAACAGGACACAATCTTCCCAACAGGATATCAGTTCCTGAGGAAAGATTAGAAGGAGAGAGGGGGAGGAGGGGTTGCATGCTCATTTAAAAACCGATGGGGATTTGAGAAATGGAAGGCATGGACATGATTGGTGAAAGAGCTACATTGGAGGTACCAATTCCGTCCGGAGAACCATAAAGTTGTCATTGGAGTGATGTATAACCACCACCTTAACTGCAGGAGGCAAGAGAGGAGTACGAAGAAAGCAACAGGGGGAGAAATTGTGGGCACACTGGCTGGAGGTGGCCAGAAGAGCTCCCTCGAGCAGAGCAAAGTTACTGGTATGGGCGATTTCAACCACAGGGAGATCGACTGGGAAACCCTGGAGCCACATGGGGGGTCCGAAAAATGGATGAGACAAGATGATGGATGTGGGTACTTGGAAAACTCATGCATCCACATGTCAGGGACACAACCAGAGAGAGAGGGGAGGTGGAGGAGCCAGCAAGGGACTGGATCTTGTGTTCACCCTGAGCAGTTCGAATTGAGGAAATTCACTTCTTATGAGAGGCCCCTTGGAGCTAGCGATAGGTGGTTCTGAGTTTTGGGGACTATATAGTCGAGTTACAAGTGGAGAAGGTAACAGGAAACTGAAGGGGAAGGCCCCAATAATATAAAAGGGGGGGACCTACACAGGTATGAGATTTCTGCAGGCGGTTCGTGGGGGACAGAGAAATGGTTTAGGAAAATCAGTAAACGGAGATGATGGAATATGTGGCAACAAGGTGCAAGGAGGCTGGAGGAAAGTTTTGTTCCCAAGGGAAAGGAAATAATAGGAAGACCAAAACGAGTCACTTGGTTTTACCCGAAGGTGTTAGGGAGGCAAAACTAAGTTGCAACAGAAATGGAAAGGTACAGGGAGGCATAGGACCCAGGAAAACAGGGAGATTAGTGAAGAGCCAGAAACGAGTATGCACCGTTAAGGGGGGGAGGCCAGCGACAGTATGAAAACGACATAGCATCGAAAGTCAAATCTGACACGAAACTGCTGTGTGCCAACTTTAGGAGAGGAAGAAACAGTCAAGGACCAGGTGATAGGCTGAGGAAAGAAGGGGTGAGAAACTCACAAGAAACGATCAAGAGGTATGTGAGGGCTTCAACACGAGATTTAAGGCAGTATTTACAGTAGAGACAGGAAGGAATCTCTGGGGGGACAGCCCAGATGGGGACACAGAAGGAATACACCAGCACTTGTTGGACGGACAACATACAGATGAGGAGGAGGTGAAGAAACTGCTTAAGGGACATCGATTACCTCAAAGGCAATGGGACCCCAGAAAACATCTCCCCGTGGGATCCGTACAGAGGGAAGTCGATATGTTGGCGTGGCCACTTACCACAATCTTCAAAACACATCCCTGGAAAAAAATGGGCAACTACCCCTGAGGTATGGAAGGAGCAAATGTAGTTCCCATTTTTAATAAGGAGACAGAAAAGAGGCACTAAACTATAGACCCTGTGTCATTGAGTGTATAGTATGCCAAAATTATGGAGAAGATTTTCAGGAGGAGAGTGGTGGAGAACCTGGAAGGAAAAGGAGTATAAATGCCAACCAGCACGGGGATTCACGGAAGGAAAATCTGTGTCAACTCAACTTCTGGAGTTTTATGATAAACTAACAGAAGTAAGATCAAGAGGAGTGAGGGGTGGGTTGATTGCATCTTCTTGGACTGCATGAAGGCCTTTGACACAGTTCCTCACAGAGATTAGTGCAGGAAGCTAGAGCATCAGGCGCCATATAACAGGAAGGGCACTGCACTGGATTTTATCGGAGAATACCTGACAGGGAGGCAACAAACGAGTCATGGTACGTAATGATGTATCTACAGTGGGCACCTGATGACGAGCGGGGGGTCCCAAGGGGTCGGTCCTAGACCATGCTAATTTTTGGTATATTTGAACGACATGACGGAAGGATTAGACTCAGGTGGTCTGGTTGCAGATGATGTGATGAAGTTAATGAGGAGAAATAATCTGTGAGGACAGGCAGGGACTTCAAAGAGACCTGTGACAGACTGGACACTGGCCCCCAGCAAATGGCTTCTCGATTTAAATCCTGCCTAAATGCAAAGTCATGAAGATAGGGGAAGGGCACAGAAAGACCACAGACAGAGTATAGGGAGGTGGCCAAAGACTGCAAACTCACTCAAGGAGGAAAGATCTTGGGGGGGTGGAGTATAACACCGAGCATGTCTCAGGAAGCACACATTCAATCAGATACTGCTTTGCAGCTATGGGCGCCTGGCAACTGAGAACAGCATTCCGATAACATTAGTAAGGATTCATTCAGACACTGTACACCGTGTTTGTCAGGCCCATATGGAGTATGGCAAGAACCTGTTTGGAACCGCACTGATAAAGCACGTCAAGAAACTAGAGAAAGTACAAAGGTTTGCGACTGGTTAGTTCCAGAGCTATGGGGAATGTTCTATGAGAAAGATATGGGAAATCGGCCTGACGGACATGGGAGGACAGGGAGGGGTCAGGGTGGAGACATGATAACGACATATAAAATACTGCATGGAATAGACAAGTGGACAAAGATAGGATGTTCCAGGGAGGGGACACCAGAAACAAGAGGCCACATTGGAAGTTGATGATACAACTGAGTCAGTGAGAGATAGTAGGAAGTATTTCAACAGTCATAGAGTGTAAGGCAGTGGAATTGCTAGAAAATGACGTAGTGGAGCAGGAACAATACACCAGTTTTAAAGACGAGGTTTGATAAAAGTCATGTGAGCGGGGGTAGAGAGGGCCTAGTGCAACCGGTGAAGGAGGCGGGCGCAGGAGCTAGGTCTCGACCCCTGCAACCACAAATAGGTGAGTACTAATAGTGAGTACAACACAACAACCACACCAATTCACACATACACAACAACACACACACACGAACAGGGCGAGAATAGACTGGAGCTAGAGCTCCAAAAAAGGGAGGAAGAGTGGGGGAGGAAGATAGTAGAGCTTGGTAAGAAAATGGAGGTAGAGGGAGTTAGTGAAGAGTGCAGGATGTGGGACAGTAAGGTCTTAGCAGCAGAAGCTAGGATACAGTTGCTTTCGTAGAGAAAACTGCAAAGCCTGAAACAGATTTAGAGAGACAAATGAAATTCAGGGGTTGTTGACATCAGAAATTCAAAGTTCAGGCGCCAGACATGGGGATGGTAAGCAACAACGGAGACATGCCGAACACTGATGGCCCTATCCTGACCCACGTGGGCCAGGGAAAAAGACGACGAGCACACAAGATCAAACGACAGGTCCGAAGACAATGAAGGTTGCTATATGCGAGATTCTAACAGCAAAACTGCAGTAGCAAGGGGACAGTGGTCAGGAAAGACAGTCACTGAGAATTAGAAGTTTCAGATTATGACAGGGACTGAAGGCAAGAACATGTCAATGGAGGAAATAAAATGCCTCGAGGAAGCAGATGGAGACTCAGTGGGTGGAGGAAAGGGCGAGGTCAGTTTTGTGTACGGGCTCCAAGAAGCTAAGGGGGCAACTTTGAAGAAATAATACAGGAGAGAGAAAAAAATGATTGAAGGCATCATTGAAAACAATTAGGGTAGGGGAGGGCAATATGACCCTGGGTTGACAAATTTTCAGGAATTGGGTGGTTTGCGAGTGGAAGGATCCGGCCCTCCTGTCTGAGTAAACTTTAAAGGAAGAATCAGTTCGAACCAGGATTCTGCAAGAGAAAGCAAAGACTGAGGGAAAAGAGGGGGTACCAGAGAGTATACCTCGACCGCGACGAACACAAGAAGAAAGGACTCTACACTGAAAGAGTGGTTACAGTGACGCAGGGTGGAACGAGAAGCAAGGAAAATGGAGCAGGAACCCAGACACAGGAGGAAGGGCATACACACCCCACAGAATCTCCCACCAAAAGACTCCACCCGCGACATTCCCAACGCAACCCTGAGCAACCTCTACTACAACCCATACTCACTTGTTCCTCTGACACCAATCCCCACCATTTTATCACAAAACCTCACCCCAACGGCTGTCCATATGGCTTCTGACCCCACCCCCTTTCAACACAAACCCACCTACACCACGAGCCCCCTATAGGCCCCCACCAAGAGCTCTCGCTCCCCCAACCCCAATATTCTTGGCAGGCCCAATGATAGCAAGGAAAACTAAAGGTTTGGTACCTCAACGCGGATGGAATAATGAATAAACATGAGGTGTGGAATGAAAGAATTCAGTGAAAAAATCCCAGACATATAGCAGTCACAGAAACCAAACTCGCCTGCGCAATAACAGACCAATCTTCCAACAGGATATCAGATCCTGAGGAAGATAGAAGGAGTGATGGGGAGGAGGGGTTGCACTGCTCATAAACAACGAATGGGGATTTGAGAAAATGGAAGGGCATGGACATGATTGGAGGAAAGCGTAGAAGGACTTACATTGTTGGTACAATTCAGTCCGGAGAGAACATAACGTATTCATTGAGTGAAGTATAACCACCAATTCTGCAGGAGGCCAGAGAGGAGTACGAAGAAAACAACAGGGGGATTGGTGGCACACTGGCTGAGGGGGGGGGTGGCAAGAAGAGCTCACTCGAGCAGAGCCAAAGGTACTGGTAATGGGCGGCGATCTTCAACCACAGGGAGTTCGACTGGGTAAACTTGGGAGCCACATGGGGGTCCCCCGATACATGGAGAGACAAGATGATGGATGTGGTACTTGAAACCTCATGCATCAACATGTCAGGGAACACAACGAGAGAGAGGGGAGGATGAGCCAGCAAAGACTGGATCTTGTGTTCACTGAGCAGTTCAGAACATTGAGGAAATCAATTATGGAGAGGGCCCTTGGAGCTAGCGATCATGTGGTTCTGAGGTCTTGACTATTAGTAGAGTTACAAGTGGAGAAGGTAACAGGAATGAAGGACAGGCCAAACTCTTAACGGGTGTGGGAACTCATAGGTATGAGAAACTTCCTGCAGGAGGTTCTGTGGGACAGAGAAATGGTTGGAAAATCATCAGTGTAAACGAGATGATGGAATATGATGGCATACAAGGGCAAGGAGGCAGAGGAAAGTTTTGTTCCAAGGGAAACGGAAATAATTTAGGGAAGACCAAAAACGAGTCCTTGGGGTTTTTACCCGAAGGTTTTGGGTAGGGAGGCAAAACTAGTGCAACTGAGAATGGAAAAGGTACAGGAGGCATAGGACCAGGAAAACAAGGAGATTAGTAGAAGAGCCAGAAAACGGAGTATGCACAGGATAAGGAGGGAGGCCCCGCGGACAGTATGAAAACGACATAGCACATCGAAAGCTCATATCTGACCGAAAATTGCTGTATAGCCACATTAGGAGGAAGGGACTACAGTCAAGGACAGGTGATAAGCTGAGGAAAGAAGGTGGAGTGGAGACTCACAAGGTAAACGATCAAGAGGTATGTGAGGAGCTCAAACAAGAGATTTAAAGGAAGTATTTACAGTAGAGACAGGAAGGCTACTGGGGGGACAGACCAAGATGGGGACACCGCAAAGGAATACACCAACTAGTGTTGGTCGACATAAATACAGCTGAGGAGGGTGAAGAAACTGCTAAGGGACATCGATACCCAAAGGCAATGGGACCGGCATCTCACGTAGGTCCTTAGTGAGGGAGCGATATGTTGTGCGTTGCCACTTACCACAATCGATTCAACACATCCTGGAAATGGGCAACCTACCTGAGGTATGGAAGACGGCAAATGTAGTTCCATTTTTTTAAAAAAGGAGACAGAAAAAAGAGGCATAAACTATAGACCTGTGTCATTGACGTGTATAGTATGCAAAACTTATGGAGAAGATTATCAGGAGTGAGAGTGGTGAGAACCATGGAAGGAAACAGGAGTATAAATGGCCAACCAGCCAGGATTCACGGAAGGCAAATCCTGTGTCACAAACTTTGGAGTTAGTTTTATGTGTTAAATAAACAGGAAGTAAGGACAAGGAGAGAGGGGTGGGTTGATTGGCATCTTCTTGGACTGAAGAGGCTTTGACACCAGTTCTCACTAAGAGATAGTGCAGAAGCTAGTGGCAAACATACGAGGTCATGGTAACGTATGATGTATCACAGAGGGACCTGTGACGAGCGGGGGTCCCACAGGGGTCTCGGTCTAGGACCAGTGCTATTTTTTGGTTATATGTGAACGACATGGACGGAGGGTGTTTAGATAGAAGTGTCCTGTTTGCAGATTGATGTGAAGTTAATGAGGAGAATTAAATCTGGATGAGGACCAGGCAGGACTTCAAAGAGACCTGGACGACTGACACTGGTCAAGCAAAGGCTTCTCGAATTTAATCCTGCCAAATTGGCAAAAGTCATGTAAGATGGGGGAGGGGCACAGAAGACCACAGACTGTCGTATTAGGTAGGTGGCCAAAGACTGCAAACCTCACTCACGGAGAAAGATCTTGGGGTGTGAGTATAACACGAGCATGTCTCCGGAAGCACAACATCAATAGATAACAGATGCTGCAGCATATGGGCCTGGCAAACCTGAGATCTGCATCGATACCTTAGTAAGGAATTCATTCAAGACCACTGTCCTCCGGTGTATGTCTGGACACATTAATGGAAGTATGCAGCACCTGTTGGAACCCGCCACTTGATAAAGCACGTCAAGAACTAGAGAAGTACAAAAGGTTTGCGACAAGGTTAGTTCCAGAGCTAAGGGGAATGTCCTATGAAGAAAGGTTGAGGAAATCCGGCCCTGACGACACTGGAGGACAGGAGGGTCAGGGGCAGACATGTTTTAAACCGACACATATAAAATTAGACTGCGGGGAAGTAGACAAGAGAGAGGCAAAGAAGGTGTTCCCAGGGAGGGGACACAGAAAAGCAAGAGGCACAATGGAATGTTGAAGACACAAATGAGTCAGAGAGATAGTAGGAAGTATTTCTTCAATCATAGAGTTGTAAGGCAGTGGGAATAGCCTAGAGAAATGACGTTAGTGAGAGGCAGGAACCATTACACAGTTTTGACGAGGTTTGATAATGCTTCTGGAGCGGGGAGAGAGAGGGCCTAGTAAGCAACCGGTGATGAGGCGGGGCCAGGAAGCTAGGGCAATCGTCCCCTGCAAACCACAAATAGGTGAAGTACAAATAGGGTGGAGTACACACACACAACACACAAACACCACACACACAACACACACACACACACACCACACCACACACAACGCACCAAGAACAACACACCATATTCTTTTAAGAGTTTACTCTTGTTGAATAATCAATATCAATAACTTCTTTATCCTACAAAAAGAATTTAGGGGAGAGGAAGTTTTCTCACACTTTTGATTAAAGTGTTTGGGGTTTGTGGACGACCAATTCTTACTGCCGAGGTTCGCACTGTCTAGAAAGATGCAGTGTATTTATGATTGTTTTACAATTTGGAGGCCAGTGCTTAGTATCGTTTTTCCTCTTGCATCTCTCTTACATCTTGATGGAGTTGTTATGAATAACTGATTGATAATTAGATGTGCGCAGATTTTCCTCTTCGCTTTCGGCTGAGGGGACGCAACTGCGCAAACAAGCTCCTGCTTTCTATGGTGCGAACTTCCTGTTTTCACCAAGATGGCTCCAGCTACCGCGGGAGGAGCAAACACCGTGTGTAGTTGACTTGTTTTATTACAACGATGATTCGGGACACGTTTGGCATTGAAGTTGAAGGAATTGCAACGGAATTGCATACTTAATGGTTCATCACGAATCTTCATAAAATTCTGACAGTGGAGGCATATGAAAGGACGGTGACTCAGTACCAGTAGAACATCACGTATCATTCTGGGTCTGGAGGTTTACGCCCTGCGGGACGCCTCAAATACTACACCTGGGTGAGGACCGCAACGTTCCTTTCGAGGAGGACGATGTGGATATCAGAGAGACATTTCAAAGTATTGGTGAGGTGCATGACTATTACTTTAAGTTCGATGGACGGAGGAAAAATCTTATGGAAGGGTTGCCTTGGCTGGAATCTTACACCGTCAAGATGTTCTTTAAGAAGACCTATTCCATCGTATGTTGTTGGAGGATTTTAGGCCACAGCTGTATGTGACCTTACTCGGGACAACGCAAGACGTGTCGCCTTGTGCGTCGCTTTTGACCACATGGCGGGGTGGATGTGGTTAAAGGCGAGCAGCGCCGCGGCCTTGGGAACGGCAAGTGTGTCACAGAGGTCTCAGGCGGGGAACAGCCGGAACCTCTGCTCGAAGTCTTGGAGTGCAGCAGGCCAAAGGTTAATTGGGCGGTGTGACGAAGTGGAGGGGCGTGTCCAGATTATTATTATAATCAAGGAGGGAAGCGCTAAACCCGGTGGATATTAATTAACAGCGCTGGGGGTGATGTGGAAGGCATTCAGGCTTTATTCGGGGAAATGGTGGCACAGTATCCGCAATTCTAATCAAGAGCCCCTCACCAACATCAAGAACCTTCCTTGAGGGGGGGGCGTGGGCGTATTAGAGAATTGTTGTGACAATATACAGTGGCTTCGGATTCTCCCCGCAAACGGGCCGGGAGTTGTAGCAAGCAGCCTGTGGGTGGAGGGAGAGACGGTGATAACACTAGGAGTTATCTTCGCACTACAGGAGATGATTAAGGTATTTTGGACGTTGCCTGCGGGAGGAGAACCCACTACGACAGGAGAATTCTGATGGTTGAGGAAGGACTTGATTGACAGATCAGAGCCTCTGGGTCAGGAGCCCCTGGCATGTTCTGCAGTTGCTACAGGTGGAGATGAGGTGCACAAGGGGAAGGGAAATAAAAGATATGGGAAAATTGAGGGCAATCATCTAGAAATAGATGGTGGAGGCTTCGTCGGTCTTGAGGACGTTTAACACCAGTCAGCGTACAGGGAGAAGACGTGGGCGGGCGGAGGGATTTTAGAAGGGGCAGGGTAGTTGCACAGGGGGGGGTGAGGGGATACAGGCGGGAAGAGTGCACAGGAAAAGACGAAGATAGAGCAAAAAGTGCGAACAGACTGGAACAGAGACTTAGAGGAATGTTAATGACTTCTGCTGAGGCTATACGTAGTAGGGATAAAAGTAGAAAGTTTGGAGATGCTGCATTCGGGAACAGCAATACAGATAGGATTTGCTCCCATTTGTAACTAATTCAGTTTCTAATGTATATATATATATATTATATATACTTTGTTATATAAATAAGATTAGGACAAAGCTGGCGTTTTTCATACTGCTAGAGTTGTTATTGTTGTTTCTCAATTTAATATGTTTCAAGTTTGATTTTAGTAGGTTAGTTTATTAAGTTAAAAAACAACGGTGAAATGCTTACTTGTTGGTGAGGTGGTGTGGTAAATAGGGGGGGGGGGTTTTACTGCTTGCATTTTGCGGCATGTAATTATTGTGTGGATATTGTAATTAGCAGTCGGGAAGGTGTAAGAGGATTCTTTATTTTGTCTTACTTGAATAGTTATTTTGTAGTAATGAATTATGTATATGGCAGTATTCAGATCAGCTGCATGACATATTACTGCATATTGACAGTGTATAGAAAGAGTATGATGAATTTTTATTGTCTGTCGATGCTCTCATGCTGTAAGCTTTTGTTAATGTAGGATGTTAGAAATAAAAATATAAATAAAAAAAAATCCCTTCCTCCATCCTCTCCCCTCTACCCACCCGTCCCCTCCCATAAAACTTCCACCTCATCTCATTCTCTTCCCTTCTCCCTCCCTTCAGGATTCAGAAGTGACTGTTGGGAAAACACCAGATTTGGCACCCTGTTACTGCCCTTGGGATACCCGGTGCCCCCGCTTGGCTTGGCTTTCCTCGTTGTTTATTTTTGCACTTGTTTCTGGTTTTATCCTTCTGACTGTTAAACGCACATCATAATGTACTTAACGTTGGTCTTTACTGGATGTATGTGCGTTTGTTTTATTTTCATGTGTTTATTTCTTCTTTTCGCCAGTAGTCTACTTGTCTCGTTTGCTTTCGCTTTTTCTTCTATTATATATCCTTCACTGAGCTGTAGTTTTATTTATTCTTGTTATTTGTTTATTTGTTGGTTAAGCCCATGTAATTGTTTACTCAGTGGCTCATTAAATATCATATTTTGTTTAGTTAATAGAAATCACTCCACTCAAGACAAATAGTGATTTCCACTATGACGAAATAGTTATGGTGTGTGTAGATAAAGAGACATATTCCTAACTTAAAGTCATTTGTTCGAGGAAACGTTTAGCTCGAGTGGGCCTCTCATTCAGTTTAATTTACAGAAAATTAGGCAAGTGGTAAGAGGGTAAGGTGAACATAGCCGTAGTGCCGTGTTGGTAATTTGAGGTAAACACGGGATTACTACAGTACGGGGTAATCTTTAAATATTACCTAATACGTTACCTCTAATATGTTACTCCAACTTTAAGCCTGTGGTCACTGTCTCAGGCCGCTTATTATATACATCTAGCGTCTCTTGAACTAGGACTCTGTAAGAAGCCACCACTGAAGAACCTTTCCTCAAAATCATAAGCTATGCATGTTGCTCCAAATACTGTGAGCTGTCACCATACCTGGTCTCAGCCCCAGTTATGAAGTACGATAGGCACAGTGGCACACACTGCCAGAGTTTATTACTGGTAAAAAGTGAGAAGTGAGAAGTGCGATGGAACAAATAATATCCTGATTTCAGAAAGAAACAATGAAAGACTTTATGAAAGGACTTCCTTTAGGAGTTCATCGAAGAGAGAAAAATTATTTGATCATAGAACCTCCATAAGCTGAAATCCCAAGTCAGAAAGTGTCAGAAGGCTTTAGAAAGAGTTATACCATTTTGTAAGGAGCAAAAAAAAAAGAAACATTCATGAGAAGAGGGAAATAAACAGAGATCTTGTAATTGGATATGGAATTTCGAGGAATAACAGGATGACATAACTGAAGGTCATATCACAACCGAAAATTCTAGATGAGGAAAAAGATCAAATAAAGACTAATTAATACGGATGAAAAGGGATGCATTAAGGAGATATTAATGGAGCCAGAAAACAGGAGTGATAATGCTGAACAGTAGAAATTAGAAGGTATCCAAATATCCAAGGAATAGGTAAAGAATCTGTTAAAAGTGCTGGGCACATCGAAAGCCCTGTGTTCCTGCTGCTTGGAAACTGAGAGGACGAGAAGGATCATTTTGTGAACTTGTAACATAAGTCTAAAACTGCTTTGATGGGTCGATTGCGTTTTTTTTTTTTTTTTTTTTTTTTTTTGAACCACAGGAAAACCTTGACACTGCCCTGCTGTAGATTAACATATTTGAGGAACAAGCAAGCATGCAAGATAAACTGCTATAAACGATTAAAATAGACCTAACGAACAAAAGATAGAGGATAATGGTATTGGCATACATTTTATAATGGGAAAGCTTATTGAATAGGGTCTCTAAAGATCAATATTTGGGCCTCTGTTCTTAATAAATAAACAAGGCACGTATATGAAGGGATTTGAAAAATATATATCATTTAATGAAGATATAAAAAACATTTAAACAATAAGAATGGATAGGAATGGTAGTTTGGATTAGTAGTCCTGGACAGACTGCAAACGTTGTCAAGCGTATTAGTGCTGTACAAAGTTATGCAAATTAGAGAGAAAGAGAGAAAGTCAGAAGAGACTATAAGTTGAAATGGTTGAGGAAAAGCAAGAATCGCTCAAAGTGAAAGAATTTGCGCATGTGGAACACTGATCAAATTTATTGCCAAGTGCACCATAAATCGTATAGCATTACTAGCATCAGGATATTTAAGTAAATCTCATGCTGCAGTTCAGAGAATTGTATACAAAGAATGCTCATCTCGTATGTCATACACATCTTGTTATAAACATGTTTCCAGAATTCAAAAATAAAAGCCAGGAGGTTTATAACAAGAGAGATCAGTTCATTTGAGGAAGTGGGACCCTTGAGTTTAGACTTAGTTTTTGATTATAGTAATTAAGGAAGTTGAATTTGACGCTATAGGAGATATAAGAACTAAGCCAGACATGTAACGACACAAAAATACTTGTTAAGGGTAGAACAGGAATATAGACCTGTTCCGAGAGGGGGATGACGCTCCGAGGGAATCAGTGGAAACTTAAGACATACACAGTTGACGCAACATGGATGTGGACGTGTTTATTCAGTATCTGAGTGGTCAGAATGTGGATTGGACCTGGACAACGGAGTAAAGGAGTTCGGGTTACCATTCATAGTTTAAGAATAGGGTGTGCCAGATCTAAAGACAGGGTTCCATGATCGGAGGACCTCGAAATAGGAAGTTTGAGTTGAGTTTATGACGGAGCTTTGGTAAGTTGATGAAGATGGGAAGGAAGGAGAGCAAGTGAAGAAAATATGGGGGGAAAAAGGATGAGTGGGGGGGGAGGGGAGGTGGGGTGTTAAAGTAAATGTAAGTGGCCTAACCACTTTGCGTGCACTTTTATATACAATGTGGGTGTGTGTGTGGGTGTGTGGTGTGTGTGTTTGTGTGTGTGTGTAGTGTGTGTGTGTGTGTGGGTGTGTAATGGTGTGTGTGTGTGTGTGTGTTGTATGTGTGTGTGTGTGTGTGTGTGTGTGGTTATGTGTGTGTGTGTTTGTGGTGTGTGTGTGTATCAATTCATGATTCATGAAAGATTCATAGAATGGGATTTTAATACTCTACCATCATCTTACACAGTTTAAACCAGTTGTAAAACTGAGGTGTAGAGAATATACTTTTTTGCATATGCCTCTCTTTTTTTTTCTTAAATCCGGGCCAGTAGCAGCAAAGATAAGAGGCTGGATCTGGAGCTGGATTCAGTCTTTGCCACAACAAAACTGGTGAACAAAATTAGGTGAAACACACACACACACAACACACACACACACACACACACACAACACACACACACACAAAAAAAAAAAAAAAAAAAAAAAAAAAAAAAAAAAAAAAAAAATAAAAAAACTAAGTGCAACAGAGAATGGAAAAAGTTACAGGAGGAATATAGGACCAGGAAACAAGGAGAACGTAGAAGAGCCAAGAAACGGTTATGCACAGGATAAGAGGGAGGCCAGCGACAGTATGAAAAACGACATAGCATCGAAATGTCAATCTGACCGAAACTGCTGTATAGCCACATTAGGAGGAAGGCACAACAGTCAAGGACCAGGTGATAAGGCTGAGGAAAGAAGGTGGAGAACTCACAAGAAAACATCAAGAGGTATGTGAGGAAGCCAACACGAGATTTAAGGAAGTTATTTACAGTAGAGACAGGAAGGACTCTGGGTAGGACGACCTGATGGGGGACACAGCAAGGAATACACACCAACAAGTGTTGGACGACATCTTCAGATGAGGGAGGAGGTGAAGAAAACTGCTAAGGGACATCGATACCTCAAAGGCAATGGGACCGGAACAACATTCCCCGTTAGGTTCCTGAGAGAGGGAGCAGATATGTTGTGCGTGCCATAACCCACATCTTTCAACACATCCCTGGAACTGGGCAACTACTGAGGTATGGAGACGGCAAATGTAGTTCCCATTTTTAAAAAGGCGACAGAAAGAGGCACTAAACTATAGTCCTGTGGTCATTGACGGTTATTAGTATGCAAATTGATGGAGAAGATTACACCGATTTCTCTGACACACACAAACACACATGTTCCTCGGGGGAGAGGGGAAAGGGCAATGTTTGTGTGTTAACCTAAATTACCAAAGCGGCTAATATCGGGTCACGAGGGAGTGAGACAGTGAGAAAAGCGAAGGATGGGAGGAAGGATGAGAGATGGAAGGGAGAGAAGGAATTTTTTTTTTTATATTTTATTTAAAACTCAGGTACAAAATAGATATGGGTGCATAAAATAATATGTCAGCGAGATACCAGGCACTAACTAGATTATTATTATATAATAAATAATAAATTCAAAACACAGGAAAATATAGACACTATACAAAAAAAAAAACAATATGACAAAAACAAGCACACAGAATTACACACATACACAAGCAATCACGTATTATACAACGTGATACTTCATCTGGCATATAACTAGGCGTGGCTTCCGCCTGCCAACACATAACGTATCCAAGACTTATCTAACAACTCAGGTGCCTTAAAGAGCACAACAATACGTTAATTTGGGCGACTACCACGGGGTTATTATCATGGACTAAGGATAGGCATTACAGTTCAAAGGTGAAACAGGATGACGCTACAATTCACAACAATAAAAATATCTAATATAACAAAACGAAACTACACTGTGATATTTGACATCTCAATAAACACAAATGCAAGCAGCTATAAGTGAACTTATACACTGACAAGATGCACACATTGAAAAATGCTGCCTCCACATATGGTTCATGCTCCATCACAGCTTACTGCAACTTCTAATACAAAAAATGCTTTTAATTTTACTAATTTTCCATCTACTTGTACAAATACTTTAAAATTCCACTACTGCAACAATTATTACTACTACTAATATTATTTCTCTACTAAAACTCATATACACTAATTATCATGTTGCACACATACACGTACATTTGTTGCTGGGCAATCAGTTATGTACCTTGACTTCCCCGAAACAAGTGTATTAAGCAATTTTACTTACCAGCAACAACTGTACAATTAATCTGGCAAATTAATAACGAATATACAAGTAATCTGGCAAATTAATATCAGCTTTACAAGATAACTGGCCAGCTGATAACAACTCAACAAGTAACATCATCCTTGGTGCAAGGTATTCTGTCTCTTAGCTAAAGCAGAAGCATGTGGTCAGAGGCTAATATACTGGAGGGTGAGGCGTAGCTGCTTGGAGATGGAATCACAGATAAACGGGACCCACTAGTGGAAGTAGGTCATGCTTAACCATTGTTAGCAATAATGTTGCTGAAAATGTTCCTTGTACCAAGACACCGTGGCGTAGCAATGTCAGACAGGTATCATATTGCAAATGATCCTGTATAGCATTTTTAATATGATACAATGTGTTCCATATGGTACCATATGTATACCATTAGCAATATGTTACCATTCTGTATAAATAATCTGACTTTCTAATAACTATACAAACGATATGATCAATTAATCTGACCACTTAACAAATGTACAAGATAAAGAAAGAAATGCAGTATCACGCGATCCTTTAATTACGACATTTCGCCCATACAGTGGCTTTACCAAGCCACAAACTGTGTTGGTGAAACGTTGTCAATAAAGGATGGTATTATACGATTTGTGTCTTTATTGATCGTGTCTATATTTATACCATTTCTTTTCATCTGTGCAAATAATCAAGCCCCTAACAATGACTGTACAAGTAATATGATCGCCTAACAACATCTGTATAAGTACTCTGACCATTTAACGACAAACACTACAAGCAAAATGATTTCTTAAAGACATAGAATTAGGTTCCCAACAACAACTGTATAAGTAATCTGATCACTCTTTGACAAACAACGCATGAAAATATCAGACACAATTACCCAACAGCGTGCATAGTTGAGAAAGTTGTATCAAGCAAATCCATGGTCA
>NC_069458.1:5651585-5669138 GCF_026875155.1 Cherax quadricarinatus | reverse complement strand
TTCTCCCCCCTTTTTTTCCCCCCCCCCCCTTCCTACTTTTTCCCCACTATATGGGGTATTCCACCATACCCCCATTACTGAAGTCACCACATCCTAACTACCACAACCTTGGTACTTCCCCTTTCATACTAAAACCCACCATCACTAACCCCCCCTATCATGGGAAAAATAAAAATTCCATTATTGACAACCAAAAATTTCACTAACTTAAACACCATCATTACCCGAAAAAATGCTCTGGAACTTTTCTGACCATCTAAACTTGTCTAAACCCCTTAAAGTCAGGGGATTTTTCTCTGAATCTATTATTCGCAATTTTTGTGATATCGCTTTTTTCCTTGTCAAGGTCTTTAAATGAAAAATTATGAAAAACGGGCCTAAAACTTATTCTTGTGAGATGCCACTTTGACTGATCCCCACAGCCCCCACCAACATAAGGGAATTCCAAATAAACCCCCTTGTCCTTCAGAGAGACTGGAAAACCCCCAAAAACAGTGCCGATCCCCGGGTTTGGGTTCGTACGTTGGATTGTGTGCGCCAGCTAACAGGGGGTTGCACCCCTGACCCACCGGGGGCCTGACAGGGCCCGGGGCCGGGGGCGTTGACCCCCGGAATAACCCCAGGTAGACCCCGGAAACACTCAATTTCCCCCCTTTTATGAGATTTTTCGGTTTCCCTTTTCGTCACCATACCTCGTAAAATGACGTTTTTTTCCCAGTACCTGACTTCATTTTTCTTTAACGATTTTTGTGTTGTATTCCCTCAAAAAAAACCTTTACTGAAAACCAATAACGACATCGATTCTTTTCATGACCCAACAAAAAGCTTTTAAGGGGAAAGTAAATTTCCCGGCAAGAACAACCCTCGTGAATCTATGTTGATAATCATGACCAAATATGCTAATCAAGGTGGCTTTTTTTTCATAAGCTGTAATTGACTAATATTTGGGTCAATTAGGGCAGGGTTAAGGGGGGTACTTTGATGGAATGATCATCCCCCCGCTTTAAAATAGGGTTCATTAGCCCCAAATGTACTCAGACACAACACTTGTTTGGAAGATATCTAAAAAGGATAATCAAAGGTTCCAAAGTTCCCTTTGGACCTCTTTAAGAATCCTTAAAAAAATTTTTTCTTGTCCGGGGTTTTATTTGTTTTAAAGGGTTAACCTGTGATTCCCTTTATCACTGTGACTAATTTTTAAATAAATTATTTCCTCCCCCTACAAATTTTAAATTACGGGGAATAGTGTGTTCTGAAGAAGCCCAATAAAAAATATTGTTAAAAATAGAGCACGTGTTTTTTTTTCCGTTGTCAAAAAGCGTTCGCAGTCTTAAGTGGACCAACTTTTTTTTAACCTTTGTCTATATCCCTGGAAGAAAAACTTTTCGAATTATTTGAAAATCCTTAGCAATTTAATTTCAGTTCGTTAACTTTTCTTTTTCCCTTTTTGATATCCTTTTTAATATAAATGTACTGATTCATGAAAGCCTCCCTCTTTTGTGGGTATATAAACTCCTTTCTTTTTCCCCTTTAAGACGTTTGAGCCTTTTCTTATCCATTTATATCATTTTATTCTTTATTTTCCCATGTAAATGTTTTTTTGGGGACGGTATTGAAAGTTCTTTTTTACCCCAGTTTAAATGACATGTTCTTTAAGCCTACTTAAATCTGCGAAACAAAAATTTGGGGGACCCTTAAAAATTATCTTTACTTACATTTTTCCAATAAATTTTAAAAGCACTGATTTGTGGTCGCTTTTCCGAGCTGTCTGAATCTCAAGATATTAAAAGAGTTCCTTGTTACCAAAACAAATAAAAGTTTTTTCCCCCCTCGTTGGTTCCGTACAAAGTTTTAAAAAAAACAGTCTTGAACAACTAAGAAGTCGTTGCTCTAGATTCCTATCGGAATCCAGTAAATTTGACTAAAGTTAAAATCTCCTAGAATTGTCCCCCCCAAATTTGGGAGACGGTTTTCACGCCTAAAACCCTTTTTTCATATCCCCTGAAATTTTACCCCGATAAGATTCGTTCTGTTCCCTTCAGTCTTTTTCCCTTTAAGCAGCAATTTCAAATTTTTTTCGAACATACAAAAATACCGCCCCCCACCTTTTACGTTATTTTTTTTAAATAGAACAAGTTTAAAACCTGAAAGTGGGATTCACAGGGACGTCCCGAATCTTTAAATTTAAACTATAGTAGATATAGCCCCTGGCTGTCTTCAAGAAGGCACTGGACAGGCACCTAAACAGTACCCACCCGCCGGGCTTTTGGTTCGTACGTCTGTTGCATGCGACCAGCATAACACCCGGTTGATACACCCCCGAAACCCCCACGAGGGATGGTCTCAGATGGGCCGGGGGGCTTGACCCCCGAAACCCCCTCCAGGGAACACCGGTCTTTTCACCGTCTCCCTGTCCCCCAATCAAACAAAGTTATTAGTATAGGTTCCCTCCCACCCTTCCCCTTGTTCCATTTCGTTGCTTTCTCCCCAACCCCTCTTCAAAATTTCGTTGTTTTTAGATTACCCCCGAGGATTTGGGAAAATTTTGTTTTTCTCCCGTCAGTCGCCGCATCTTTCTCCAGCTTCTTTCAAATCGTCCTTATTGCTGTACAGCCTCCAAGAAGGCATCGTTGGGTTCCGTTACCTCACATGTACAGTCGATTTTTTATACTTTTCCCCCCTATTTAAACAGTGAAGCTGCTAGAGGGACTGTGCAACTCGAGTAAACTGACAAAATTCCCCCTGAAACGTAGGGAATCAAAAGCCAAAAATAAATAACTCATTTTTTATGTGGCTGCCTACAGTGAACACCAACACCTCAATATCAAGTTTTTAAAAGAGAGCATCAGGGACAATGATGCCTGAAACTATTGCCCATAAACTTTACGTGAGGTGCTTGTACATCAACAAAGGGTTTTAGTACCCCGTTATTTCAATATTAACATTTTACCTCCACTCAACATACCCCCATTACTAACACTACCGCTCCACAACTAACACCACCATATTCATATTAAACCTCCACTGCCCCGGTCACCGGGGCCTGGGGCCGGTGTGAAGCTCCCCCTTCACACATGGGGTCCGGTTTGATTCCTGGCGGGTGGAAAATTTTCGACGCATTTCCTTTTAACCCCTTGTCCCGTTTACCAGCACAAAAGGGCCCAGGTTTGCGACGGTGTGGTCGCATCCTGGGACAAATTAAAACCCCAATGGAAATAAGTTAGGTCCGGACCCGACTTTCTTGGGTTACCGGTGGCAACCTCCCCGGGGTTAAAAAACCCAACAAAAACTTACTTTCTCACTACCATCTCCCCTAAACCACCCTGTTTTTCAACATCCCACCACAATACCAAAATCCCCCCACCCTACCCCCTTCCCACCACCACCAATGCGACGACAATGGCAAATATTTTCAAACATCTTTATAAAAGAACTCCTGGTTTTGTGACCCGGGCCCAACCTTTCCCCAGATCACCCCTTATAAAGTTATCCTCTCCCCCCGTACAGCTTTTTCTAAGTCCCCACACTACTGTCAAGACAAGTGTTCAAAGTGTGTTTTCATCACAAACTGTCAATCAAGTGTTATCATCACACAATTTGCCCCAAAACAAATGTGTTATCCACACATGTAACACAAGTGTGTTTTACACAGAGTGCCTATACAAGAAAAAATTTTAAAACCCCTCCACACTGTACCACGTGTTATACCATCACCCCTACTGTCAAAATTGGTTACCACACCTCACACACCCGTCAAAACAATGTGCTATCCCACCACCCCCACACACTACGTCAAACAAGTGTTATCACCACCACACAACTACTGTCAACACAATGTGCTACACCCCCACCCCACACACAAATTCAACACAATGTGTACACCACACCCCCATACTTAACACAAGTGTGTATCCCACCCCCACCACACACTAATGTCAAAACAAGTATCATCCCCCACCACCACACACTAAATTCAACAAAGTTGCTATCACACCACCCCCACACATAAAGTCAACACAAGGGTGCTATCACCACCCCCACCCACACTCTGCAACACAAGTAGCTATCACCACCACCAACCACTAATGTAAAAACAAATGTGCTATCACCCCCACCCCCACACACTAAGTAACACAAGTTGTTCCCCCCCACCACCCACACTTTGCAACACAAGTAGTATCACCCCACCCCCACACCCAAAGTCAACAAATTGCTATCACCCCCACCACCCCAAAACTAATGTCAAAACAAAAACTTCACCACCCCCACACACACTAAAGCAAAACAAGTTGATCACCACCCCCACCCACACTAATGTCAACACAATAGCTATCACCACACCAAACCCTATTCAAAACAATTGTATCACCACCACCCCCACACACTAATTCAAACAAGTTGCATCACCACCACCACCACACACTACTGTCAAACCCAATTGCTATCACCACCACCCCCACACATAATGTAACAAAATTGCTATCACCACCACCACCACACACAATTCAACACAAGTTTTCCCAACCCCCAAAACACTACGTCAAAACAAGTGTGCATCACCCCCCCACCCCAAAATAAGTCAACAAAAATTCTAACCACACCACACACTACTGGGCAACACAATATGCATCACCCCCAACCCCCACACAATGTCCAAAACAAGGTGCTAAACCCCCAAAAACCATCCCCACATGTAACACAATTGTATCACCACCCCCACCATACGTCAACCAATTGCTATCACCAAACCCCCACCACACCCCCTGTCAACACAAGTGGCATCACCCCCAAAAACCCCAAATACTGTCAACAAAGTTGGGTATCACCACCCCCACCCCACACTACTGTCAACACAATGCTATCACCCACCAACCCCCAAAACACAGAAAAACAAGTGTGCTTCCCAAACACCCCCCACATACTTCAACACAAGTTGTATACCACCACCACCCAATACGTAACACAAGTGTGCTATCACCAAAACCACCACAACTACTGTCAAACAAGTCTATCACCCCACCCCCACAAAACCCATTCAACACAAGTGTGTATCACCACCACCACCACCAAAACTGTCCAAAACAAATGTCCCAAACCCACCACACCACAACACTGCAAACAAGTGGCATCACCACCACCAACCTACTTCAACACATGTGCATCACCACCCCCACAACAAAGCAACACAAGTTGCTATCACCACCCCCACAAATATGTCAAAAAAGTTGTATCACCCCACCCCCCTCGCAACACAAGTTTATCAAACCCCCCCCACCCAAAATTTAAAACAAGTTTATCCCCCCAACCCCCACCTCTCAAACAAGTGTACACCACCCCAAAACCCCTTCACACAAGTGTTATCACCACCCCCCCCATTTCAACAAAGTGTTATCACCACCCCCCAAAAACCCCTTCAACAAACGGTTTTACCATCACACTGCTTCCCAAAACAAGTTTATCAACCCCCATGCTTCAAACAATGTTTCACCCACATGCTCTCAACACAAGTGTTTCACCCTACATCTCTCACAAAGTGTTATCACCTCACACGCTCTCAACAAAGGGTTTACCCACATTTTAACACAACGTTTAACACATGTTAAAAAGTTATCACCAACATTTAAAACCCAATTTTAAATCAATTCCAACCAAAGTGTTTTAAAAAAACTCTCTCAAAAAGGTTTAATCATTTTTAAAAGTTTTAATTTTTCAAAAGTTGTTTTAACCAAATTTAAAAACCCAAACCCTTTACTCTTAGAATTTTGGTTAAAGCGGGCCCCAGGGGTAAAAAGGTTTGGTTTTTTATTTTAAAAATGGTTTTAAGGCAAAATTTCCAAATATAACCCATCGGCTTTGAAGGGGAGTTTTTTTTATGGTGTTTTCTTATGGAGGGCCTTTTTTTTTAACTCCAGTGCTGAAGGGGAAATTATTTTTATTTTATTTCACCCCTTGCCCGGGGAAGTAATATTAAGCTATTTTTTTAATTTTAAAAAACGGTACGGGAATTAAAAATAATTAAAAAATAAATTCAAAATGCAACGAAATTCAAACTGAGATACACTAACATTTAAATAATAAATAAGGCTTGATATTTTAAAAAAGATATGTATCGAAAATTTAACTCTTTACTCATTTTAATTTAAAGTTTTTTTACGACTATAATGTCTTATTTTGTTTAAAGTAAACAGTGAGAGGACTGCAAAGGGTTGTTTGATTCCAGGATGGCGGAGAAAACTACCCTGTCTTGTGGGGGGCGACACAGGTTTCACACTACGCAGAAAATGCGCGTTTTATATTAAAAAAATATTTAGTAAAAAATTTACAAATCATACATGAAAAAACTAATAGGTTAGGAAGTTCACAGAAACGGACATGTTTCCTGGGGCGCGTTGGAGCTGTTGGTTTTATTGACCGGGCCCGAGGTTACCGGGCCCCTCTTTTAAAAACAAAAAACATAAAAAAGAAGGAAAACTGCAACAGGGCCCACTGGCCTATCGAGGAGGTCCAACTCTCCCACCGGGTTAGCCGGGGGAAGAATGGGGGGACGACCTAGTCAAGTTTGCACGTACATAAAAAAGGAACACGGCACCCACCTAGTTCACAAGGGCGGATGCCCCTGCTCCCCCTTTTTGAAAATAAAAACATAAGAAAAAGGAAAAACACTGCAACAGGCCTATGACCCATGTGGAGCACTTCCATGTCCCCCCCCCCCGGATAAGACCAATGACCCCCCCCCCGGATTACCCAATGACCCCCCCATTGGTCATCCCCATCAAGGAAAAGCCTGTACAGCCCACCACAAGCTACTCAGGTCCAACTCACACCCACCCACCCCCATCATGTATTTATTAAATTTTTAAAATAAAAAGTTTTACCTCAAAACTTTTGGGAGCTTGTTCCACTCATCCACCTCTTTTCCCAAAACCAGTTTTTTCCCATATCCTTCCGAATCGAATTTTTCCAAACTTGAAACCACTGCTGCGGTCCGTTTTGGCTGGAAAATTTTCAGCACACTATTTACATCCCTTTATTTATTCCTTTTTTTCCATTTAACCCCGATCATAACCCCCAAATTCTACCCTTTTCGAGAGAGTGCAGATTCGGGGTCTTCAGTTACCCTCTAGGGAAGTTTTCTGATACAGGGATCATTTTGTCACCCCCTTTTTGACGTTTTCCAAGCATTTATACCCTTTCTGAATAGGGTCCCCAAAACTGAGCAGCATAGTCAAAAAGGGGCCCCTAACCAAGGAATTAGAGTTGAAAAAAACCCGAGGACTTCTATTATTTATACTTCTAATATAAGCCAAGAATTCTGTTAGTTTTATTGCGAACACTAATGCACTGTTGTTTGGTTTTAGGTTACTGCTAACCGAATCCTAAACCCTTTTTCCAATGGGTAGTTTAAGATCACATTTTTTAGTTATTTTGGGGCATGGTTATTAAATGTCCAACATTTGAATTTTTGCATTGTCAACATTAAACTGCATCTCCCACTTCTCCGACCATTGCGTAGTTAATCAAATCATCCTGGAGGCTCAAATGCCCTCTTAGAATAAAGGGCGGCCTATTTTGGTGTCATCAGCAAATTTCTTATGTCGCTATTTTTCCCCCATTTTTTCGTTTTTTTAAAATTGTAAAAACAACGGACCAACACTGCCCCTGTGGAACCCGTTGTGAGTCCCCCCATTCTGATTTTCCCCATTAATGCAAATCTCTGCTCCCTTCTGTCAATCGTTTCTACCGGGGAAAAAAATTTCTCCTTATCCGTTGCCTTAATTTTCTCAGACCCTTGATGTGGAACTCTTCGAAAGCCTTACTGAATCCATAACACAATGTTTTCTACCAGATCTCCCCCTAAAAAACCTAGTGAAAAAATTTAGTAAATTCTTTTTGACGGGGAACCCCCCTTTGTAAAACCGTGCTGGATTCATTAATCAATTTATGCCTTTAAAGATGGCTAAAAATTTGCTTCGGCAATTATTGATTCCATAAATTTCCCGATAGGGGGAAAGGCTTACGGGTTTATAGTTCGAAGCTAAGGACGTCCCCTGCCTTGAAAATAGGTATCATTTTTGCCATTTTTCACTTGTCTGGCACTTCCCATTTGTATAAATATTGAAAAGATTAGCCAAGGTTTCTAAATTCCCCTTTACATTCCTTTAAAAAAAATGGGTTTAACCCTTTCGAAAATTCTAAATTTTTTTTGAAATATGTACAATTTATTTAAGCTAAAATTTTTTTAAAGGAAAAACATTTTGGGCATAATTTTTAAAAAGGAAACATTCATACACCAAACCCCGATATCAATCATTAATAAAATACTGTAAACAATTTATTTGATAGCATACAATAATTTCGGAAGATTGTAAAAATTACCTCAGGGTTTCGCACATCCCCCAACATTTCTCTCTGGTGGGCGACAAAGAGGTCCAATACATGATGAGGGCCACACTTGCAACACAAGGGAAAAACAACGTATTAATTTTAAAAATTTATCAATTTTTCTAACTTTTAAGATATTTTATCCCCCTTTTAAATTTTAAGAATTAATCAATATCATTCATCTCTTCTCAGAAACTTTATTTTAAAATTAAAATCATCAAATTACCAAGCTAGCGTTAATGAAAATGTAGCCCCTGACATTGACTTTTTTCCCCGTATTTTAAATTTCCCGAACGAATAAAAAGATTTAATATCAATAAAACAAACTCTTTTGAAAAACAATTTACAGATATAACAAGGGAAAAATCACAAAAAAAAACAATGTCAATATAATATAAAACTTTATTTACGTTCAATATATGAATTAAATTATTAACGAAAATAACAACTTAAAGCTTCTTCACTTAATCTTAAGTGATATCTGAGACGCAGTTTTTCCCTGAAAATGGTATTCGGTAGGGATCCCCCACCTTAAAATAAACTATGTCACGTCATGACAAAAACAATTTCCACACATGCAATTTTTCTCAACCCCTCCATCTTTTTCAGTGTTACATATTTGTGTAAATATTTAAAAAGTTCCTTCTCACTTTTCCCCTACTCCATTATCTCTGCTCTGTCCGTTCACCTAATTTCGCCCGAATTTTAATTTAAACCCTAAGACCCATTTTGCCCATCAGGGAGAGACTGAGGGCATAGGTTCGAACCCCTTTTTTGGGGGTATAAAAATTTTAAAATGTAAAACTCTAAATCACATGAACCCCTGTCATTGTATAAAAGAAAAATGAAAGGGAATCTTCCGTGGGCCCCGGATAGCAAACTCAAAGAAGTACCCCTGGACAAGCTTTCAACGGAAGATTTTAAAAAACAAAATTTTGGGGTTTTGACTATGAGAAATAGAAAGATCACAGTTTAGCCGCGAAACGAACATGTCACAAATGCTTTTTTTTAAAATCTTATTTAAGCATTTTAAAACTCAGTGGCATTGCCTTGAACCTGCTAAACCAGGATCCGGGTTTTGAGTCCCATCCCTTTTATTTATTTACTGGCAGTCGTTCGTTATGACTTACATACATATATACAAATAACACGCACACAACACACACCACACACAACCACACACACACACACACACACACACCCCAACACACAACCCCACCAACAACACAATATATACATAAATATATAATAAAAATATATATAATATATTTTAATAATTATATATATATATATATATATATATATATTTTATATATAAAGCACTTAGTAAAGAAATAACGTTAAGTTAAGGGGGTTTAGGTGAGTTTCTAAGTTGGGTTTTTGGGGTTTTGGTCCAAAAATAATTTTGTTTATATTATTATTAAAAAAAAAATTCAATATATATATATATATATATATATATATTAATATATATATATATATATTTTATATATATATATATATATATATTTTTATTTATATATATTATAATATATATATAAAGCACTTAGTTAAAGAAATAACTTTAAAGGGAAAGGTTGGGTGAGGTTTCTAAGTTGGGTTTGGGTTTGGTCCAAAAATAATTTTGTTTATATTATTATTAATAAAAAAATATTCAATATATATATATATATATATAATATAAATATATATATATATATATATATATATATATATTTATATTTAATATATAATATATATATATATATATATATATATATATATATATATATATAGGGGGGGAAAGTCCCGTTTTTTAAGTGAGTTCAACCTATTCACTTACTAAAAAATACATTGATGGTACAGTTTCATATCACCTGCTTGCAGTTTGCCCTATGGACAGCTTGCAGGGTAATTCCCATCAGGACACTTATGGTTGCTGTCGAATCTGCATGTTGGGGAGCTCCCATATTGCTGGGCATCATCTGTTGAAAGGTTCCTCTTTATGAAGTTATTTCCTTTTCATGTGCTGCAATGTTCTCTATGGATCACGGCAACGAGACCATGGTACCCGAATAAGTCTGCCGATTCACTGCCGCACATACACCTGTGTTCGTCGAGGATAATGGCGGCAAGACGAAGATCAACAAAAATTTAGAAGGTCTGCGGGTCGAGGCATGTGCCAAGGGGGGAATTTAAGACAATCAACAGGGAAAACCCCCGCATGCGGACTTTCCCCTGCTAGGAGCGAGCTGTCCTTCCCGACACACTCAGAAACCTGTCGAGCCTATAACATTCTCCACCATTGTGCCACCCCATTGTGACTTTTTATTTGTTTGAGGGGAAAACAGGTCTGGTTTCAGAGCCCGTTAGATTATAACTGAGTCTGGCTCAGTCAATGAGTTAAACTTGTGTGTTTAATTCACGACAAAGAGTGATAAAGGCTCGAGCCTCCATCTGTTTAGTGTGGAATAGACTCTAACTCTAGTTGTAATCGCCCAGGTAGCACAGCACTATGTGTAAGGGAGCACGAGACAGTCTGGCCAGAAGGCAGTAGTGAAGAATGTGCAAATGGCGCAGCATGTGTACATACTTAGCTTCGATGACAGCACCTAAGGAGTAGACAGCCTACCAGCAAACGTAAACACTCTGGTAGAAAACCCAGTACCAGAAGACGCAGATTTCACATAATCTGCATAAGTGGAAGCTGAGACAAAATACATATGCTTCTATAGGTATCTGACAGTAACCCATCACACACTCCCCACCCAGTACTGTATTACCTCTATCTCTCACCCCATCACACTCTCACGCACTAGTCACACCTTCACATCTCCAGCATACACTACTATCCCTTATTATCCCATCTTAGTCCGCTTCAAACAAGTTACCATCAGCACACAAATCTATCCTCACTTGATATTTCGTGCGAAGAGTACGTATGTAGTTATTCGCTGCACGCAGGACAAACCACAGTCCAGTGGTTAACTTTGTTAGCTGTAAGCACAGTGACCAGAGACATCTAGTGGTGGTATACAACTCTTGATCGTCTGGTGGCTGTGGCATTCTGACTTTTAAGGAGAGAGTTGAGTGGCTAGTTTGATTACTTTGTTTGGATAATTGATGCACACATTTAAGACTCATATGCCATCAGTCAGCGCATATCATATTTTGATCTCTGTCTAAGGACCGTCGTATTTGTTTATTATTGAGTATATTCACTATTCATTATTAAGTGGGCTTATGCTGACAATCCTTGTACATTTCATATAGAGTCAACAACTGAACATACTGACTTGAAGGAATATATGTAGTGTCACAAGTTATTTGTCTACTTCACTCCTTGTTCAATTATAATTGTGACTGTTACTAGCTGTGTCACAACCGGTACTGCAGGCCTGCAAGAGAAGTACGGGAATTCCTAAAATATGACTTGTCCTTGTGAGTACAGCACGTTGTTGCCAGAGAGTTTTTGCATTGTTGGTGTGCAATACATAAGCCACCAGTGAGTCTTGGAGGGCTGGTGATATCTTTGACTGCATATTCTGTCTAATTTATCATTTCAGCTTTGTTGGCATGTCGCACATACCACTGGGGTCGCTTATAGGCGGAAGCTATTAACTGAGGAACTTCGCGAACTCAATGTATCGATTATTTTCTGATTCTGCAACAATGGCGACTCTCTTTCCACGTATGGCTAGTGGTTTGCCAGGTCCTGGTGATCGTACTTGTGATCATTCTCCTCACCGTTCCCGTATTTATAACGCCTGTATGAGAGCCGAGACAAGACTTATCGTCAATGAGTCTGGCAACTGAATTAGCAGAATTCAGAGACTACCACAGAACAGTTGGCTTTCGCTAATGAGGAATATGGTAGAGAGGAGAGAAGAGAGTTTTACAATGAAAATGGTGAAAGATTCAACCTAAATGAGTCTGTGACACTGATACTAGGTTTTAATGAATCCGAGCACGAGTAATTTTTTCGGCATATAGTGGAACCCTGGAATTTGAACTTAACTGGTTCCTAGGTGGTGTTCGAAGTGGGAAAAGTTCGATGTCCGAAACAGTATTTCCCAGGCTTTAATTATCAGCCTCACACACAGGAGGAGGTTAAACTGACTACCAAAAGTCTCTGAGAGTTAGGTCAGTGTCAGAAGTCACTTCAAAACATTTTTGAAACAGGGCTTTCGTGAAAAGTTTTTTCACAACTGAATTTTGAACAAGTCAGCGCGTTCGGACTCCAGAAAAACGTTCAAAGACCGAGTCTTTTTTTTTTCTGAAGAAAATTGTTCGGACTCTAGTTCATTCGAGGTCTGGTATGTTCGAACACCGAGGTTCCCCACCCCCCAGCCCCAGTGCTGACCCAGACCCAGCCCCCAGCCTTACTGCCAGCCCAGACTCTCCTAGGGACACTACCCAAACCACCACAAAAAACAGTAAATATACAACCATCATTGCACAAGACCGTGGCCCACAGTACAGATGTTGGAGAGGAGTCTCCTCCTTCTTCCTCTACTGGGGAAAGTAGATGGAATCCAGGACGGGGTGGCCCTGGCTTGGATACTGAGGATTATAGTGCAGTCCCAGAACCTGCAGAAATTGACAACACACCTCCCAACAATTCTCAACCAAAGGTGAATTTGTGCAAATATTATGCTTGGGGCATCAGTAAGCATGGAATAACAGGGGAAAAAAATGGGACATGCAACTTTGACCATCCCAAAAAATGTAGCGACCTCCTGTCTAAAGGAGTGTGTCGTTCTTCTTCCTGTACTTTCTTTCACCCAAAAATGTGCCACTCCTCGGTCCTCTAGAAGCAGTGTTACAACATCGAGTGCCCTGCATACCATCTAAAAGGGACCAGGAGGCACAGACCCCACAAGACAAACAATAGTAGCTACGACAACCCAACTCCAGGTGATTTTTTAGTGGCAGGAAACGAAAAAAGAAAATGGAAGGAAATAACAAAATAGTCCACCACCTTGGAGCCTTGTTTGGACTGGAGGCGCAGCCAGTGGCCACCCATGGCCCTCCAGAATTACAACTACTGATGCCAATAACAAAATCCCCCCAACAAACACGGAATACAACCTCGTTCATATTTGCTAATATACAGGGCCTTAAGCCATCCACCAACAACAAAATACCTTTTATCAGTGGACTTCTAGTGGAGTCTAATGCAATGTTTGCAGCCTTCACAGAGACTCACACAAAAGATCACTTTGACAGTGAAATATGGATAAGTGGTTACAACCTTTTTAGATGCGACAGAAAAAACAGGCAACAAGGGGGGGTGTGCCTGTATGTCAAAGAGTCCCTTATCTGCACGGAGTTGCTGAACACCACAAATGAGGTAGTTGAAGTTCTATCAATAAAGACGAGAACCAAAACCTAGTCATTGTGGTTTTATACAAGCCACCAGATGCAACCTCACAACAGTTCAAGGAACAGCTACTGAAAATCGATTACTGTTTGGAAAACCTTCCAGCTCCATCCCCAAACATCTTACTGCTTGGTGATTTCAACCTAGGCAAACAAAATGGAAGAATGTAGCAAATAATGTTATAGCTGAAACAATCCCCGGAGGTAGCGCAGATGAAAGGTCACACATACATGAGCTACTAAGTCTCTGCGAAAAACACACTTAAGCCAGCAGATAGTGGAGCCAACACGACTAGAAAACACACTTGACCTTATCTTCACAAATAATGAGGACCGATAAGAGACATAAGAATATCAAAAACAACTAATTCCGATCACAATCTAATCGAAGTCCAGACGTACATGCATAGGGGTCCTGAACAGCAGAATGCATGTACCTGTGAAGGTGTCTTCACAAAATACAATTTCAACAACAAGAAACATCAACTGGGACCAGGTAAACCATGTCCTAAACGAAACATGTTGGGAAGATGTCTTAAATGACATGGATCCAAACCAGTGCCTTGAAAGATCAACTTCCTGGTAGCCGAAGCATGTTCTAGGCATATTCCCCTAAGAAAGAAGAAGAGCAGGAGTAAACTGGAGAGAAAAAAGATGCTCCCTCTACAGAAGACGACGAAGAGTCACTGAGCTCCTCAGGAGTGCTAGAATATCTTGATACACGAAAGGAGGCGCTGACCAGGGAAGTGGAAACTATCGAACTTAAGCTAAATGACTCTTACAGGAACCAGGAGAGGCAGGAGGAGCTTAAAGCTATTAGTGAAATTGAAAAAAATCAAAATATTTCTTTTCATATGCCAAAAACAAGGCAAATACCACATCTAGTATCGGGCCCGTACTCAGACAGGATGGGACTTACACAGATGACAACAAGGAAATGAGTGAAATATTGAAATCCCAGTACGACTCTGTGTTTAGTGAACCACTAATCGGTCTGAGGATCGACGACCCAAATGATTTCTTCATGAATGAGCCTCAAAACTCCATAAATGTATGCCAGATTTCCGACATTACCCTAACTCCAATAGATTTCGAAAAAGCCATTGACAACATGCCTATGCCCTCAGTCCCGGGCCCAGACTCGTGGAACTCTGTTTTCATTAAGAACTGCAAGAAACCCCTCTCGCGTGCCCTAAGTACACTATGGAGGAGGAGCTTGGACATGGGTGAAATTCCACAGTCACTTAAAACAACGGATATAGCCCACTCCATAAAGGGTGGCAGCAAAGCATTAGCTAAGAAATAAGACCAATAGCTCTGACGTCCCACATCATAAAAATCTTTGAAAGAGTGCTAAGAAGCAGGATTGCAAATCACCTGGATTCCCAAAATCTGCACAATCCAGGGCAACATGGGTTCAGGGCAGGTCGCTCCTGCCTCTCACAACTACTGGATCACTATGACATGGCCTTGGATGCACTGGAAGAAATCAGAATGCAGATGTAATATACACAGACTTTGCAAAAGCATTTGACAAATGCGATCATGGCGTAATAGCCCATAAAAATACGTGCTAAAGGAATAACTGGGAAAGTGGGGAGATGGATCTTCATTTCCTAACAAATCGAACACAAAGAGTAGTGGTCAACAGAGTTAAATCGGAGGCTGCCATAGTGAAGAGCTCTGTTCCACAAGGCACAGTACTCGCCCCCATCTTATTCCTTATCCTCATATCAGACATAAACAGAGATATACACCACAGCACCGTATCATCCTTTGCGGATGATACTAGGATCTGCATGAGGCTGTCATCTGCTGAGGACGCGGTTAACCTCCAAGAAGATATAAACAAAGTTTTCCAGTGGGCAACGGTAAACAATATATGTTTCAATGAGGACAAATTCCAACTACTCCGTTATGGAAAACTGGAGGAGATAATAACTAGAACAGAGTTATACTACTGACTCCGGCCATACAATAGAGCAGAAAATTATGTAAGGGACCTGGGAGTAGTAATGTCTGAGGATCTCACTTTCAAGGATCACAACAGTGCCACGATCGCACGTGCAAAGAAAATTATAGGATGGATAATGAGAACTTCAAAACGAGAGATGCCAAGCCCATGATGATCCTTTTCAAATCACTTGTTCTCTCTAGGCTGGAATACTGCTGTACATTAACATCTCCATTCAAAGCAGGTGAAATCGCAGATCTAGAGAGTGTACAGAGATCCTTTACTGCACGAATAAGTTCTGTCAAGCACCTTAACTACTGGGAACGCTTGGAAGCACTTGACTTGTACTCGTTGGAACGCAGGAGGGAGAGATATATCATAATCTACACTTGGAAAATCTTGGAAGGAATGGTCCCAAATCTGCACACAGAAATCACTCCCTACGAAAGTAAAAGACTGGGCAGGCGATGCAAAATGCCCCCAATAAAAAGTAGGGGCGCCATTGGTACACTAAGAGAAAACACCATAAGTGTCCGGGGCCCAAAACTGTTCAACAGCCTCCCATCAAGCATTAGGGGAATTGCCAATAAACCCCTGGCTGCCTTCAAGAGAGAGCTGGACAGATACCTAAAGTCAGTGCCGGATCAGCCGGGCTGTGGCTCGTACGTTGGACTGCGTGCGGCCACCAGTAACAGCCTAGTTGATCAGGCCCTGATCCATCGGGAGGCCTGGTCATGGACCGGGCCGCGGGGGCGTTGATCCCCGGAATAACCTCCAGGTAACCTCCAGGTAGTAAAAATGACTATGTTGAGGGCTTTTAAGTGTATACCGGCGAAAGTTTAAATTAGCAAAACGTCGCCATATATGGGCAAACTGACGTGGAGTTTGCTGGAGAACAATGTATGTGCTTCACATGGTATAAATCTGCAGGGGTCAAAAATTGCGGTGACCTGTTGCAGCTAGTGCCAATGGGTAACTTTGTGGATAATTTAATAGTTCGTACATTTTTGCCGGATCATAAACTGAGGTGGCTAATAGCACAACCCGGTACATCAGCACTAGAGTTCGTATATTCATCGTCAGAGGGTGTTAGCAGCACGACATACGTCAACAATGTCTGGTAGCAGATGGTATGAAGATGGAATCAGGTGTGCTAACAATGTTAACAGCCAGATGTAATAATAAACTGATTGGGAAGACATCAGTGGCATTTTAAAACATACAAGCTCCTGCAGACTCGGCAATGTTGAAATCAGATTGTCCAGAGAGTTCTTATACCCAACTCGATATGCTAGTGCTCAAAGGTAAAGGGGGTGTATGGATCTTAATTAAGTCAAGAAACTGGAGTTACTACTCATCCTATTAGGTCAAACTAGATTCCCTACCATTACACAAGTGCTATATGACCCCTTACACTTTAACATATTCACATTAATCTAATAGTGGTAATAATAATGATAATAAATGGTCACTAACGGCCTGTGGGGTTTACTGGAGTGCTAATGTTTATAAGACAACTGGGAGCTGGTGATGGTACTCTTGAGAGTCAGGTGGGTGATAATGTTTATAATGAGAAGGGTGGCAAGAATTTAAAAAAAAATACTACTGAGGTTGATAATGAGGGAGTCGATGTGGGCATCTTCGTAATAACCAACTTGGCCCTGTTATGGTTTGGACACCATGGAAATCGAACACAATACTCACAGATCAACTTAGTTACATGTCGAAGTATTTACATAGATACATGTTGCCATAATTACAGGTCAACATAGTTTCAGGTCGTCATGGTTATAGGTCAATTTGGTTATAGGCTATCATGGTTACGAACCTCCTCACAGTGTCGTACGCTATACATG
>NC_069458.1:5641585-5649085 GCF_026875155.1 Cherax quadricarinatus | reverse complement strand
AAGTACTCTGAGATGTTCCCATTAGTCTAGACGTATTACTGATTCATATTGGCAATGTACGACCCACACATTTTTCAGGTGTGCTGTCTCTCCTATCCTGAGAGGCGCTGTGAGCACATAACATTATCAAAGTAGTGGGCAGCACAAGTTATTTCGAAAGCACCATTATTAGCGTTGCTTCTCTTGATTTTCTAAATTTTTTAATTCACTTTTCGCTTTCCTGCCCTTTTGCGCTGTGCCTTACTGTGATAACCAAAAATAGAGTCTCTTTAATTTTTAAATTCCTGCGTCTTATACATTTGATTAATTTTGAAAATCTCCGCGGTCTGTATGTTGTGCTCTTTTAAGGGTTTCACCCCTTAATCCCTAAGTAGTTTGAAATTTGTCATCATTTACTCTTTGGGAAGACTTTTGATATAGTATTTTTCCATTTCTTCTACTGAGGAAATTTGCATAATTGTTTCGCTATCGTCTGGAAAAGATGATACAAGGCTAGCCATTTTTTCTGTTCTCAAGAGATGCAGTAAGGTTTTGGGACTTTCCCTTTGGAGTATGTGCTTCCTATTTTTTCAGCGGGAAATGTTTTATTGCCACTCTTTGGAGCTGTTGAAATTTGAATTCCGTTTTCCAACTTTCTTTAACCTTTTAACTTCATTTTATAGCTAATAAAAGATCGTTTGACAGTGATTGCAAAATCAATTAAGTTTACATCGCGCTTTTTTTTTCCTTCCAAGACTCTGAATTTTGTTACCCCAACAGCCCCAACACTAGCCCACTCGTCCCCCCCCCCCACCATTTTTATACCCTACCTCCCCTCTCCCACCCCCACCAACACCCTGACCACCAATCACCCCCACCACCCTCGTAAACTGCAACCCCCAATTTTAGGCAAGTTTTTAGTGGTTTACCATTTAGGATTAAGACCCGGTGTAAACCCCGGAAATAAAAATTTAACATAAACACGCGAGAGGGGGAGGGGGGGAGAGAAAAGGGGGATATAGTAAAGTGACGGGTAGTTGGGGGAGAAGGAAAGGTACTGGAGGAAGTCAAGATGGCTATATGGAGTGCTGGAAGGGGGGTTAAAGATTATTACTCGTACTGAACCCAATACAACACACCCAGAGGGGGAACTTACTGAAAACGACTAGTCCTCCCCACAAGGAACTACTATCAACCGCCCTAATTTTCTGTAAACCAACACGGCGGGGGCAGCCCTGCCCCCAAAAATTATAAAAGGGGTTTACCAAAAAACCCTAGACTCAGAACACGCACAACACAGGATGCAGCAAACTATGTGGTGATGCGAAAAGTATTACGTCGGGAGAAGGCCGAGACTTTAGCACGTCGCCTCAGGAATAAAAAAATCGAAGATAGAAATACTTACAGCATGTGAGTCCACGCATCCTTCACTTACATATTTGGGCGTGGAGACACAAGATTTTCACCCCGGGAAAAACCATGGAATAAACGCAAAATTTAGAGGAGCCCCTATCCACTTCCCCCAAAACCCTCGAACAAAAAAATAGAATGTAAATTAGCTAAACCGTTTTCTCACATTATCCTGACTCATATAATGAAATAGTAAAGCGTCGCCTTAACCCCACTTTCCCACTATCACCGCCCCGGTCCATTTTTACCTAACCTACTTTTAATCTCTTTCCGAATTTTCTTAGTTGGAAATTGATAAAGCGCGCCTTGGGGGAAAAGTCTTAATTAAAGAATTCCTTGCACCAAGGGGTTTCCCCTGAAGTCTTATTGATTGTTTACCATATTCCTACGGCAGTGACTATTCGTGTTTTCTACCTCGAACCTGTCGGTTTTTATCTTGTGTTAAACGGGTCCCGGGTCCCAAGTCATGCGCACAATACTGCATTACTGATAAAACTGGTGAGCATATTTAAAACCTGACATGACTGCTACAGTACTTTATCTTTGATGAGTTCCAGAGTTTTTGTACCCCTAGACCCCGGCCTTGGGCCAGGCTGTCTGGTGCTTACCTGAAACCGGGCCTATTGCTGCGGGGTGGCCTTTGACCCATATATCATACAGCCCGGGTTAATCGGCACCGGTAAAGGAACTTGTCCATTTTTTCCCCTTGGGTGTACAGTATCTTGGGCTGACAACCTGTAAGGGGTATACAAAATTTTGGCTTTTAAATAAGTGGTGTACTCCGGCCTTACATAGTGTTGTACATCAGGCTTTTTTTGGGGAAATTCGTTAAAAATCCTTAAAAAAAAGCTTTATAAGAAAAAACAACTGAGAGGAAAATGTTTGGATTAATATAATCCCGGAAGCTTTAACCTGGGCTCTCACTGTGGACTGGGAGGCCCCGGGGCTACACCCGTGTCTGTTTTCGAGTTTTTTTTTTTTCAACCCTATGAGGCTGGCCCTTGGCGGGGCTCCCTTGCTGGCCCTGCCCAACCAGGTGTTGTTGTTTGCGTATGGGGTATCTTTATCTGAAAGACTTTCCCCCACCACGACTTTATCAACCTCATTTTTCCCCCTGTTTTCCAGTATTTCCCCCCAACCTTCCTCCCCCTGCTTTCCTCTTTTTTCCCCACTGTTTTCACTAGTAAACCCCCCTTCTCCAAAATGGTGTAACCTTTCTTCTTTTATCCTTTCCTACCTATTCCTATCTTCTTCTCTTTCCCAATTTCTTCTTCTTCTTTCTTCTCTTCTTCTCTCCTCCTTTTTTTAAATCCCACCTTTCCCTTTTTCCTTCTTTTCCCTCTTCCCACTCGAAATATTACAAGGGGTGTCTTTTTTAATACCTTATTTTTTGAAGGAAGTAAACGTAATTAATACTTACGTGAAGAAAAACGCACAACTATGTAATTGTGTATGACGTCCCCACCCGCAGGAAAAAAACCGACCTCCCCGTAAAAGACCTCTTTGTCGGACCCCCCTGGACATTTCCCTCGTCGAGGGGAATCAAATTTGATACAAGCAAGGATTGGTAGCCAATTTCTTCGAAATTTAAAATTTCCTCAGCCACAAGGCGCCCCCTTTTAAATTTTATTATTTAAATCAAGGGGGGAAACGCTAAACCCGGGGGATTAACAGCACCTGGGGGGGGGTTTTGGGGAAAGGGATTCAGGCTTAATTCGGGGAACTGGAGACAGATCCAATTCCCTAAAACAAGAGCCCCTCACCACTCAAGGGAACCTTCCTTGAGGGGCGCCCCTTTTAAAAAAAAAAACCAGGCATATCTTTTCTGACTTTTTGCGTTAATGTGTTTTTATTGTGGTTTCTCCTTTAAAAACGTTTATTGGCCCCCCTTCCCAAACCAGGGAATGTTAGCACAGAATTTCTGAGATGCGTTTTTAAATGAGTGATAGCACATAGACTTCCTAAATGTTTTCTTAGTATAGGGAGACGCAAAAACATTTTTAAGAGGTTGTCTTGGGGATGTAGAAGAAACCCTAGACCTTTGAGAGGTTTTCTTGGGGAAAGTGACACCTGGATACTTTTTTAGGAAACAGCTCAGTGTTACCGGCACGAGTGTTGGATGTTGCTGTAGTATTGTCAGAAGGGAAAATTCTTAAATTAGATTCACCCGTTACCTCTATGTTTTGTTGATTGGTTCCAGGATCATCGATGACCCTCCGTGTCGACCGGGGGTTAAATTGGCAGGAAACATTATTTAATAAAACTGCTGAAATACAAGTGAAAGTGTATCCCTAATTTAGTAAATATTTAAAAAGATTTTTGTATCTTAGTTTCTCAAATACACACAAAAAACACCACAGTTTTGGCGGAGTGCAAAACATTTAACAGGGTTCCCATTTACATTCTCGTGAGTGGTGGAGTACCTTTCCCGTGTTGTTTGCTGCGTAACCTAATAAAACATATAAAGAAAAAGGGGCCCTTTTAAGTTTCCTTTTCAGGCACCCAAAAAAAAAAAAAATAGTCACTGAGGGAAAACTGCAATCTTGTTACAAATATTTCTTAACAGAAGTTTTTTCCCGGGGGAAATTTTTTTTAATGAATACAAAAAAGTGACACAAATCCCTTTCAAAACACGGTCGGACCGAAAAACCCGCTGCAAGTTTTGTTCACATCAAGACCCGCTGCAATCATCCCATCAAGACCGATGCATGTCATTCCACAGAAAACAGATTACGATGATATCCCCATCAAAACCCCCGGTAAATCCAATCAACACCATTTATAGCATGTCCCATCAAGACCCCCTGTACGGTAACAGCCACATCAAAATCAGCCGTATAGCACTGTAGAGGGCTATCCAAATCAACACAAGTTGTATAGCACGCTATCCACATGAAGACCATTTGAAACAGTGCACTATATACAACGTATCCTGCTTTTCCATCTATAAAACTAGCTGTGAAGAGTAATTTAGATCCCATAAGCCAGTGTAGAAATCCATCTTCACAAACATACAAAGACACTTTGCTGTTTAATCTCATAAAGGAAAAAAATAATACTAACTCAACACCCTTTCTAACGCCCCTAGTGACACACACACACACACACACACACAACACACCACACACACACACACACACACACACACACACACACAAAACATACACATCAGCATGTATGTCAAGAAAATAACGAAAGGCAATACTGAATTATTTCTTAACTGTACACGAGCTTCTCTTGCTCTTTGCAGTTCAGGACACCAACGACATCTGCGACTTCTCTTCATAACACTACTCTGAATATACTGAGAATGTGTCAAGGTCGTATCTCTTTGCTCGACACAACTCCACATCGACACCTGCATACTTCTCTCTGCTAAAATATTGAATAATAAAATGTGAATATACTCTTTAGAATGAACTACTGATGTACACGTTAATAATCCCTTTCAAGGCAGGCGAAATCCCAAATCTGGAGAATGTACCAAGGACTTTCATTGCCAGTATCAATTTAACCAAACACCCACCGAATTGGAAACGCCTAAAATTAAAGAGTATAGGCAAGAAAGATGTATCATAATTTAGACCTGGAAAAATGCTGCAAACACTGATTCCAAATCTGGTCATTGAAGTAAACGGTTTTTTTTGTGAGATATAGCAGACAATGTAAAATAACTACAATATATATTGAACCCCCGTGTTTTGGCCCGGCTCATGGTGAGCGCTTTAGACCACTAGACCACCAATCCTTAACAATGGCGCATCCAGCCAAACTAGATATTGTACCCACCATCGAAGGACATACGGTGGTGTGGGCGCCTTGAGCTAATTTCATTCTACTCCGTTTGTGTACTAGTTCAACAAGCAGTTATATTATATTATTGTCCCTACGAAACGAGGGGTTTATTGATCAATAACAACACTGCACTAGCCAAGGAATCCTAATGAAGTTTTTTTTTTTTTTTTTATCCCCGGTATTCTCCCGGCCCGGGCCTTTTCCAATAGTGGTGACCCGGCCTTGGCTCCCTATCTGGGGAGTGTCTCGAGACCTAAGTCTCACATGGGAGGAGGTACAAGTACCCCCCATTTTTGGGGACAACTGTCCCCCAGGCCTAGCCACATTCCCTGCCCTCACGGGGCTCGTAGGGAGAAGCTGGGCCTCTGGTCTGCCATCTGCCCCGCCCCAAAGGTGCTCGTGGGGATGGCAGTCTTGGTGAGCTGCAGATGGTAGCAAGCTCAGGCCTTAAAGTGTTGTTATTGATCAATACCACTGGTTCCCTGGGTACAAAATATAATATACTGCTTGTTGAGCTAGTACACAAACGGAGTAGAATGAAATTGCTCAGAGGCGTTCCTACACCACCGCATGTCCTTCGTTGGCGGGTACTACATCTAGCTTGGGGTGGATGCGCCATTGTTAAGGATTGTATGGTTTAGTGGTCTAAAGGGTCATGCGTTTTCGCTTATCATGAGCCGGGGCCCAAAAAAGCATGGGGTTCGACTCCTTGGCTAGTGCAGTGTTGTTATTAATCAATATCACTTGTTTTGTGGGTACAATAATATATATATATATATATATAATATATATATATATTAATATATATATAATATATATATATATATATATATATATATGCAAGGAATTCGCAAGAGCAGGCGAAAATATACACAAACACTAATCTCTGGCTGAAGGAGACTCGAACCTTGGAACAAGGTACCAGTGCTTTAAACCCAAACTACCCACACTGGACAATACCCTTTGGGGTCCAGCTTGTGCTAGGGCTTTGATCCAAGGCACCAGCTTTCAGGGAGAAGGCTTACAGCTTTATAATATTATATATAAAATATTATATATTATATATATATATATATAATATATATATATTATATATATACATGCAATAAGATCACAGTAAACAGGTGATTTCAAAATATGCAAAACAACCACTGTGAAAGAGTAGTGAAATTCCAAGCGCCCTTTCCGTGACGAAAGCGCTTGGAATTTCACTACTCTTTCACAGTGGTTGTTTTGCATATATATATATAATATATATATATATTTTATATAAATATATATATATATATATATATATATATAATGCATTGAACTGGGGGAAGATTCCAATGCTCTATTTATTCAGTAAGAGATTTTAACCATCCAATTGATTTTTAAAAAGTTGAGAAAGTAGTATCAAGCAAGTCCATGGTCGACAGAATATAATTGAATCTTTTTTCATAAAAGAGTTTTGCAAAATAAATAATTTTCCCTTTTGGTTTAATAAAATTTGATCCATTTTTTAAAATTTAAAGAATTTTGGGGAAAAATTTAATAATACACGGACAAATAATTTTTAAATTTTTGGGGAGAAATTTTGGATGAGTTTTCAAAGGGCCCCCTTCCCCTTGGGTCGGCGCGCGTCGGGTTTAACCGTTTTGGGATCTGAATAGGGGCTGGCCAGCCCCTTATAACTTCCCTTTGGGTTTTACTTTCATGTTCCTTGATAAAGTGGGGTAGTCCGAAACGCTGGAATTTCTCTATTCTTTCAGAGTGGTTGTTTTGCATTATAATAAAATGTTAATGTAAAAAAATAATATTTTTTTTTTTCCAAAAGAACCTTAGAAAAACTTACCTAAATTATCAAAACAACCAAATTTTAAATTTTTCCCAATTCAACAAAAAAAAATTTTAGATAAATTTATAATAAATTTAAAATAAACAAACACATTGAAATCTTTTTTCGTTAGGTTCAAAACGATTTTTACAATTTTGCATGCACAAATTTTTGTGCCTTTTTTACAAAAGAGCGTTGCTTTTAACCAAAATCGTTTTTTTTACCATAACTCTACGACAAACAGATAATAAGATTTTGTATTGCACACGTCTTATTCTCAAACGTTACTAACCGTTCCCCCACCCCCTTTGAATTGTAACATTCTAGTGTCGAAAACTTTCTTTCAGTCCCCGGGACCACAGTCACCCACCCTTCTCTTGTTGGGATCTGTCAGCGTTTACAGGTCCTTATTATGGTTTTCGAGCATAATTTTCCTTCGTGAACCCCTGTTATGCATTGGAGGAATTCCCTGTTCCAAGGTGCCCACCAATCCTTTTTTC
>NC_069458.1:5613105-5641085 GCF_026875155.1 Cherax quadricarinatus | reverse complement strand
GGCAACGTTTCGCTCCCCAGGGCTTTATCAAGCCTTTTACGTGGCTTGATAAAGCTCCTGGAGAGCGAAACGTTGCCACAATAAATGTCACATTAGTTGCACTTGTGTCCTTTTACTTTACATATTGTCGGTAATTCTACCAACTTTATTACAATGCTGGTAAAGTTGCTCGATGGAGGGCATCTTGGTTCAGTCCGTGGGAGCACAAAAGACACTTCTTCACAGAGTTAAGTACAGGTCACCACTGAATTAAGTACAGGTCACCAATGTTAAGTACAGGTCACCACTAAGTTAAGTACAGGTCACCACTCTAAAGTACAGGTCACCTACCATATATAAAGTAAAAGGACACATGTGCAACTAACATGTCATTTATTGTGGCAACGTTTCGCTCTCCAGGAGCTTTATCAAGCCATTACAGGTTGTCCTGGAGTTTACCTGGAGTTTACCTGGAGAGAGTTCCGGGGGTCAACGCCGCCGTAGCCCGGTCTGTGACCAGGCCTCCTGGTGGATCAGAGCCTGATCATCCAGGCTGTTGCTGCTGGCTGCACGCAAACTAACGTACGAGCCACAGCCCGGCTGATCACGAACTAACTTTAGGTGCTTGTCCAGTGCCAGCTTGAAGACTGCCAGGGGTCTGTTGGTAATCCCCCTTATGTGTGCTGGGAGGCAGTTGAACAGTCTCGGGCCCCTGACACTTATTGTATGGTCTCTTAACGTGCTAGTGACACCCCTGCTTTTCATTGGGGGGATGGTGCATCGTCTGCCAAGTCTTTTGCTTTCGTAGTGAGTGATTTTCGTGTGCAAGTTCGGTACTAGTCCCTCTAGGATTTTCCAGGTGTATATAATCATGTATCTCCCCCTCCTGCGTTCCAGGGAATACAGGTTTAGGAACCTCAAGCGCTCCCAGTAATTGAGGTGTTTTATCTTCGTTATGCGCACCGTGAAAGTTCTCTGTACATTTTCTAGGTCGGCAATTTCACCTGCCTTGAAAGGTGCTGTTAGTGTGCAGCAATATTCCAGCCTAGATAGAACAAGTGACCTGAAGAGTGTCATCATGGGCTTGGCCTCCCTAGTTTTGAAGGTTCTCATTATCCATCCTGTCATTTTTCTAGCAGATGCAATTGATACAATGTTATGGTCCTTGAAGGTCTTTGACGTTGGTGTTTCGCTCTATTTTGTGGCCAGAATTTGTTTTGTACTCTGATGAAGATTTAATTTCCTCATGTTTACCATATCTGTGTAATTGAAATTTCTCATCGTTGAACTTCATATTGTTTTCTGCAGCCCACTGAAAGATTTGGTTGATGTCCGCCTGGAGCTTGCAGTGTCTGCAAGGTGTTTTCTGTACCAAGAGGCCATGTGTTGCAGTGTCTGACAAGATGAACATCAAAATGGTATACAATACCGACAGGTTGGTAGGTAAGACACATAGACAACAGTTAGGCAACTTTATTCCGAAACGTTTCGCCTACACAGTAGGATTCTTCAGTCGAATACAGAAAGTAGGCAGGAACAGTAGAGATGTGAAGACGATGTAATCAGTCCATCACCCTTGAAGTTGTAGAATTTTGACGTTGTCAGTCCCTCAGCCTGGAGAAGTTCAGTTCCATAGTCAAGAAATATCTGAAGATCAAGTGACAGTGCGGAGACTTATATACTGTCGGAAGGAGAGGTGCAGAGTAGTAGTAGTAGTGAGAATATAGCCACTGAGAGGTCAATGGCTACATTCAATATTGTTTCAGACTTTGGAACAATGCTCTTCTCCAGACTGAGGGACTGACCACCTCAAAACTTTAAGGGTGATGGACTGATTACATCGTCTTCAAGTCTCTTCTGCTTCTATCAACTTTTCTGTACTCGACTGAAGAAGCCTACTGTGTAGGCGAAACCTTTCGAAATAAAGATACCTAACTGTTGCATATGGGTCTTACCTAATGACTGGAACATCTTGACTGGGAATTTAGAATCATACGACTTCTTAGAAGTAGTTCAAGATTGTTTTTTGAAGCAGTTTGTGACAGAACCTACAAGGGGTAATAACCTGCTTGACATAGTTCTGGCAAACAATGAATCCCTTGTTGATAATTTAGAAGTTTCAGAGGAACTGGGTACTAGCGACCACAAATCAATTACATTTAGCATTGAATGGAAGCATGATAGTAGGGATAACACAGTAACGGTCCCAGATTTTCGCTTAGCAGATTACGATGGGCTTAGGGAACACTTATCATCTGTTGACTGGGGTAACGAAGAGAGCTATCAATATGACAGTTTTCTGAGCACCATACATGCTGGTAGGTAAGACACATAGGCAACAGTTAGGCAACTTTACTCCGAAACGTTTCGCCTACACAGTAGGCTTCTTCAGTCGAATACAGAAAGTAGGCAAGAACAGTAGAGATGTGAAGACGATGTAATCAGTCCATCACCCTTGAAGTCATAGAATTTGAGGTTGTCAGTCCCTCGGCCTGGAGAAGTTCAGTTCCATAGTCAGGAACTATCTGAAGATCAAGCGACAGTGCAGAGACTTAAATACTGTTGGAAGGAGAGGTGCAGAGTAGTAGTAGTAGTAGTAGTGAGAATGTAGCCACTGAGAGGTCAGGTCCTTCTCAGATCCAACAGTTCTCACTTGGAAGGGTTGTCTAAGGCGTTTTCTGTACCAAGAGGCCATGTGTTGCATTACATCGTCTTCACATCTCTACTGTTATTGCCTACTTTCTGTATTCGACTAAAGAAGCTTACTGTGTAGGCGAAACGTTTCGGAGTAAAGTTGCCTAACTGTTGCCTATGTGTCTTACCTACCAACCTGTCGGTATTGTACCAATTTTGATGTGCACCATACATGCTGCTCAAAGAACGTTTATCCCTTATAAAGAAATTAGATCAAATAGAAATGACCCAAAATGGATGAATAATAGGCTCAAATATCTACTAGGGCATAAGAAAGGAATTTATAGGCGTATCAAAAGAGGTGAGGGTCATCTTATGAATCAGTATATTGATATTAAGAGGGACATTAACAAGGGGATAAGAAAAGCTAAAAGGGACTATGAAATTAAACTTGCTAGGGATTCTAAAACTAACCCAAAAAGTTTTTTCCAGGTATATAGAACAAAAGTCAGGGATAAGATAGGTCCCCTTAAAAATAACTATGGGCATCTTACTGACAAAGAGAATGAAATGTGCTCGATTTTAAATAATTATTTTCTCTCGGTTTTTACACAGGAAGACACTAATAATATTCCAGTAATTAATTTTTATAGTGGGCCAGAAGAAGATAAATTATGTAACATCACAGACACTAGTGAAATGGTTGTGAAGCAGATAGACAGACTGAAGCAAAATAAGTCACCGGGTCCTGATGAGGTTTTTTCAAGGGTTCTTAAGGAATGTAAAATGGAAGTCTGTGAACCATTAACTAATATTTTTAATTTATCTCTTCAAACAGGTGTAGTGTCTGATATGTGGAAGATGGCTAATGTAATTCCTATTTTTAAAACAGGGGACAAGTCGTTACCGTCAAATTACCGCCCAATAAGCCTAACCTCAATTGTAGGCAAATTACTAGAGTCAATTATAGCTGAGATTATAAGAAGCCATCTTGATAAGCATAGATTGATTAATGAAACTCAGCATGGATTCACAAGAGGCCGGTCTTGTCTAACTAATTTATTAACTTTCTTCAGTAAAGCTTTTGAGGCTGTTGACCACGATAAAGAATTTGATATCATTTACTTAGATTTTAGTAAGGCATTTGATAGAGTTCTGCACCAAAGACTGTTAAAGAAAGTAGCAGCTCATGGCATTGGGGGAAGGGTGCTCTCGTGGATCGAATCATGGCTCACAGACAGGAAGCAGAGAGTGTCCATAAATGGGGTTAAATCCGAGTGGGGATCAGTAAAAAGTGGCGTTCCACAGGGATCAGTCTTGGGCCCTTTGTTGTTTATAATATATATCAATGATCTTGATGAAGGAATTACTAGTGATATGAGCAAATTCGCCGATGACACAAAGAAAGGTAGGATAATTGATTCAAACGTAGATGTTAGGGAGCTTCAGGAGGATTAACCAAACTCTATTCATAAGATGAAGAATTGAGACACTTATGCAACACATGGGAATCTTTATTGAAGAAACGTTTCGCCACACAGTGGCTTCATCAGTCCAATACAAAGTAGAAATGGGTAAGGAGAGTAGAAGTTTTGAGGTAATCAGTCCCTCAACCTGGAATCGATGTGTTCAGTCCATCACTCTTGTAGGAAGTGCAGCACAGGGCCAGAGAGGTGGCTTATATACTGCGGTGAGATGAGTCCAAGCAGGAGGAGGCGGGATCAGAGTGGGACCTACCACTAGTGTAAGTAGGTTGTCGTCCAAAGGTTGGGCAAGCGTTGAAGTCTTTGTACCAAGTTCCCATGATGTTGCAGTGTCTGACAGATGTGATGAATGGTTTTGAAAACCGACAAGTTGAAGAATTGAGACACTTATGCAACACATGGGAATCTTTATTGAAGAAACGTTTCGCCACACAGTGGCTTCATCAGTCCAATACAAAGTAGAAATGGGTAAGGAGAGTAGAAGTTTTGAGGTAATCAGTCCCTCAACCTGGAATCCATGTGTTCAGTCCATCACTCTTGTAGGAAGTGCAGCACAGGGCCAGAGAGGTGGCTTATATACAGCGGTGAGATGAGTCCAAGCAGGAGGAGGCGGGATCACAGTGGGACCTGCCACTAGTGTAAGTAGGTCGTCGTCCAAAGGTTGGGCAAGCGTTGAAGTCTTTGTACCAAGATCTCATGATGTTGCAGTGTCTGACAGATGTGATGAATGGTTTTGAAAACCGACAAGTTGAAGAATTGAGACACTTATGCAACACATGGAAATCTTTATTGAAGAAACGTTTCGCCACACAGTGGCTTCATCAGTCCAATACAAAGCAGAAATGGGTAAGGAGAGTAGAAGTTTTGAGGTAATCAGTCCCTCAACCTGGAATCGATGTGTTCAGTCCATCACTCTTGTAGGAAGTGCAGCACAGGGCCAGAGAGGTGGCTTGTATACTGCAGTGAGATGAGTCCAAGCAGGAGGAGGCGGGATCACAGTGGGACCTGCCACTAGTGTAAGTAGGTCGTCGTCCAAAGGTTGGGCAAGCGTTGAAGTCTTTGTACCAAGATCTCATGATGTTGCAGTGTCTGACAGATGTGATGAATGGTTTTGAAAACCGACAAGTTGAAGAATTGAGACATGCAACACATGGGAATCTTTATTGAAGAAACGTTTCGCCACACAGTGGCTTCATCAGTCCAATACAAAGAAGAAATGGGTAAGGAGAGTAGACGTTTTGAGGTAATCAGTCCCTCAACCTGGAATCGATGTGTTCAGTCCATCACTCTTGTAGGAAGTGCAGCACAGGGCCAGAGAGGTGGCTTATATACTGCAGTGAGATGAGTCCAAACAGGAGGAGGCGGGATCACAGTGGGACCTGCCACTAGTGTAAGTAAGTCGTCGTCCAAAGGTTGGGCAAGCGTTGAAGTCTTTGTACCAAGTTCCCATGATGTTGCAGTGTCTGACAGATATGATGAATGGTTTTGAAAACCGACAAGTTGAAGAATTGAGACACTTATGCTGCACTTCCTACAAGAGTTATGGACTGAACATATCGATTCCAGGTTGAGGGACTGATTACCTCAAAACTTCTACTCTCCTTACCCATTTCTACTTTGTATTGGACTGATAAAGCCACTGTGTGGCGAAACGTTTCTTCAATAAAGATTCCCATGTGTTGCATAAGTGTCTCAATTCTTCAACTTGTAGGTTTTCAAAACCATTCATCACATCTGTCAGACACTGCAACATCATGGGATCTTGGTACAAAGACTTCAATGCTTACCCAACCTTTGGACGAAGACCTACTTACACTAGTGGCAGGTCCCTCTGTGATCCCGCCTCCTCCTGCTTGGACTCATCTCACCGCAGTATATAAGGCACCTCTCTGGCCCTGTGCTGCACTTCCTACAAGAGTGATGGACTGAACACACCGATTCCAGGTTGAGGGACTGATTACCTCAAATCTTCTACTCTCCTTACCCATTTCTACTTTGTATTGGACTGATGAAGCCACTGTGTGGCGAAACGTTTCTTCAATAAAGATTCCCATGTGTTGCATAAGTGTCTCAATACTTTACTTGTCGGTTTTCAAAACCATTCATCACATCTGTCAGACACTGCAACATCATGGGATCTTGGTACAAAGACTTCAACGCTTGCCCAACCTTTGGACGACGACCTACTTACACTAGTGGCAGGTCCCACTGTGATCCCGCCTCCTCCTGCTTGGACTCATCTCACCGCAGTATATAAGCCACCTCTCTGGCCCTGTGCTGCACTTCCTACAAGAGTGATGGACTGAACACATCGATTCCAGGTTGAGGGACTGATTACCTCAAAACTTCTACTCTCCTTACCCATTTCTACTTTGTATTGGACTGATGAAGCTACTGTGTGGCGAAAAGTTTCTTCAATAATGATTCCCATGTGTTGCATAAGTGTCTCAATTCTTCAACTTGTCGGTTTTCAAAACCATTCATCACATCTGTCAGACACTGCAATATCATGGGAGCTTGGTACAAAGACTTCAACGCTTGCCCAACCTTTGGACGACGACCTACTTACACTAGTGGCAGGTCCCACTGTGATCCCGCCTCCTCCTGCTTGGACTCATCTCACCGCAGTATATAAGCCACCTCTCTGGCCCTGTGCTGCACTTCCTACAAGTGACCTGAAGAGTGTCATCATGGGCTTGGCCTCCCTAGTTTTGAAGGTTCTCATTATCCATCCTGTCATTTTTCTAGCAGATGCAATTGATACAATGTTATGGTCCTTGAAGGTGAGATCCTCCGACATGATCACTCCCAGGTCTTTGACGTTGGTGTTTCGCTCTATTTTGTGGCCAGAATTTGTTTTGTACTCTGATGAAGATTTAATTTCCTCATGTTTACCATATCTGAATAATTGAAATGTCTCATCGTTGAACTTCATATTGTTTTCTGCAGCCCACTGAAAGATTTGGTTGATGTCCGCCTGGAGCTTTGCAGGGTCTGCAAGGTGTTTTCTGTACCAAGTGGCCATGTGTTGCAGTGTCTGACAAGATGAACATCAAAATGGTATACAATACCGACAGGTTGGTAGGTAAGACACATAGGCAACAGTTAGGCAACTTTATTCCGAAACGTTTCGCCTACACAGTAGGATTCTTCAGTCGAATACAGAAAGTAGGCAGGAACAGTAGAGATGTGAAGACGAAGTAATCAGTCCATCACCCTTGAAGTTGTAGAATTTTGAGGTTGTCAGTCCCTCAGCCTGGAGAAGTTCTGTTCCATAGTCAAGAAATATCTGAAGATCAAGTGACAGTGCGGAGACTTAAATACTGTCGGAAGGAGAGGTGCAGAGTAGTAGTAGTAGTGAGAATGTAGCCACTGAGAGGTCAATGGCTACATTCAATATTGTTTCAGACTTTGGAACAATGCTCTTCTCCAGACTGAGGGACTGACCACCTCAAAACTTTAAGGGTGATGGACTGATTACATCGTCTTCAAGTCTCTTCTGCTTCTATCAACTTTTCTGTACTCGACTGAAGAAGCCTACTGTGTAGGCGAAACGTTTCGAAATAAAGATACCTAACTGTTGCATATGTGTCTTACCTAATGACTGGAACTTCTTGACTAGGAATTTAGAATCATACGACTTCTTAGAAGTAGTTCAAGATTGTTTTTTGAAGCAGTTTGTGACAGAACCTACAAGGGGTAAAAACCTGCTTGACTTAGTTCTGGCAAACAATGAATCCCTTGTTGATAATTTAGAAGTTTCAGAGGAACTGGGTACTAGCGACCACAAATCAATTACATTTAGCATTGAATGGAAGTATGATAGTAGGGATAACACAGTAACGGTCCCAGATTTTCGCTTAGCAGATTACGATGGGCTTAGGGAACACTTATCATCTGTTGACTGGGGTAACGAAGAGAGCTATCAATATGACAGTTTTCTGAACACCATACATGCTGGTAGGTAAGACACATAGGCAACAGTTAGGCAACTTTACTCCGAAACGTTTCGCCTACACAGTAGGCTTCTTCAGTCGAATACAGAAAGTAGGCAAGAACAGTAGAGATGTGAAGACGATGTAATCAGTCCATCACCCTTGAAGTCATAGAATTTGAGGTTGTCAGTCCCACGGCCTGGAGAAGTTCAGTTCCATAGTCAGGAACTATCTGAAGATCAAGCGACAGTGCAGAGACTTAAATACTGTTGGAAGGAGAGGTGCAGAGTAGTAGTAGTAGTAGTGAGAATGTAGCCACTGAGAGGTCAGGTCCCTCTCAGATCCAACAGTTCTCACTTGGAAGGGTTGTCTAAGGCGTTTTCTGTACCAAGAGGCCATGTGTTGCATTACATCGTCTTCACATCTCTACTGTTCCTGCCTACTTTCTGTATTCGACTAAAGAAGCCTACTGTGTAGGCGAAACGTCTCGGAGTAAAGTTGCCTAACTGTTGCCTATGTGTCTTACCTACTACCAACCTGTCGGTATTGTACCAATTTTGATGTGCACCATACATGCTGCTCAAAGAACGTTTATCCCTTATAAAGAAATTAGATCAAATAGAAATGACCCAAAATGGATGAATAATAGGCTCAAATATCTACTAGGGCATAAGAAAGGAATTTATAGGCGTATCAAAAGAGGTGAGGGTCATCTTATGAATCAGTATATTGATATTAAGAGGGACATTAAAAAGGGGATAAGAAAAGCTAAAAGGGACTATGAAATTAAACTTGCTAGGGATTCTAAAACTAACCCAAAAAATTTTTTCCAGGTATATAGAACAAAAGTCAGAGATAAGATAGGTCCCCTTAAATAACTATGGGCATCTTTACTGACAAAGAGAATGAAATGTGGCTCGATTTTAAATAATTATTTTCTCTCGGTTTTTACACAGGAAGACACTAATAATATTCCAGTAATTAATTTTTATAGTGGGCCAGAAGAAGATAAATTATGTAACATCACAGACACTAGTGAAATGGTTGTGAAGCAGATAGACAGACTGAAGCAAATAAGTCACCGGGTCCTGATGAGGTTTTTTCAAGGGTTCCTAAGGAATGCAAAATGGAAGTCTGTGAACCATTAACTAATATTTTTAATTTATCTCTTCAAACAGGTGTAGTGTCTGATATGTGGAAGATGGCTAATGTAATTCCCTATTTTTAAAACAGGGGACAAGTCGTTACCGTCAAATTACCGCCCAATAAGCCTAACCTCAATTGTAGGCAAATTACTAGAGTCAATTATAGCTGAGATTATAAGAAGCCATCTCGATAAGCATAGCTTGATTAATGATACTCAGCATGGATTCACAAGTCTTGTCTAACTAATTTATTAACTTTTCTTCAGTAAAGCTTTTGAGGCTGTTGACCACGATAAAGAATTTGATATCATTTACTTAGATTTTAGTAAGGCATTTGATAGAGTTCTGCACCAAAGACTGTTAAAGAAAGTAGCAGATCATGGCATTGGGGGAAGGGTGCTCTCGTGGATCGAATCATGGCTCACAGACAGGAAGCAGAGAGTGTCCTAAATGGGGTTAAATCCGAGTGGGGATCAGTAAAAAGTGGCGTTCCACAGGGATCAGTCTTGGGCCCTTTGTTGTTTATAATATATATCAATGATCTTGATGAAGGAATTACTAGTGATATGAGCAAATTCGCCGATGACACAAAGATAGGTAGGATAATTGATTCAAACGTAGATGTTAGGGAGCTTCAGGAGGATTTAGACAAACTCTATTCATAAGATGAAGAATTGAGACACTTATGCAACACATGGGAATCTTTATTGAAGAAACGTTTCGCCACACAGTGGCTTCATCAGTCCAATACAAAGTAGAAATGGGTAAGGAGAGTAGAAGTTTTGAGGTAATCAGTCCCTCAACCTGGAATCCATGTGTTCAGTCCATCACTCTTGTAGGAAGTGCAGCACAGGGCCAGAGAGGTGGCTTATATACTGCGGTGAGATGAGTCAAAGCAGGAGGAGGCGGGATCAGAGTGGGACCTGCCACTAGTGTAAGTAGGTCGTCGTCCAAAGGTTGGGCAAGCGTTGAAGTCTTTGTACCAAGTTCCCATGATGTTGCAGTGTCTGACAGATGTGATGAATGGTTTGAAACCGACAAGTTGAAGAATTGAGACACTTATGCAACACATGGGAATCTTTATTGAAGAAACGTTTCGCCACACAGTGGCTTCATCAGTCCAATACAAAGTAGAAATGGGTAAGGAGAGTAGAAGTTTTGAGGTAATCAGTCCCTCAACCTGGAATCCATGTGTTCAGTCCATCACTCTTGTAGGAAGTGCAGCACAGGGCCAGAGAGGTGGCTTATATACTGCGGTGAGATGAGTCCAAGCAGGAGGAGGCGGGATCACAGTGGAATCTGCCACTAGTGTAAGTAGGTCGTCGTCCAAAGGTTGGGCAAGCGTTGAAGTCTTTGTACCAAGTTCCCATGATGTTGCAGTGTTTGACAGATGTGATGAATAGTTTTGAAAACCGACAAGTTGAAGAATTTAGACACTTATGCACCACATGGTAATCTTTATTGAAGAAACGTTTCGCCACACAGTGGCTTCATCAGTCTAATACAAAGTAGAAATGGGAAAGGAGAGTAGAAGTTTTGAGGTAATCAGTCCCTCAACCTGGAATCGATGTGTTCAGTCCATCACTCTTGTAGGAAGTGCAGCACAGAGCCAGAGAGGTGGCTTATATACTGCGGTGCGATAAGTCTAAGCAGGAGGAGGCGGGATCACAGTGGGACCTGCCACTAGTGTAAGTAGGTCGTCGTCCAAAGGTTGGGCAAGCGTTGAAGTCTTTGTACCAAGATCCCATGATGTTGCAGTGTCTGACAGATGTGATGAATAGTTTTAAAAACCGACAAGTTGAAGAATTGAGACACTTATGCAACACATGGGAATCTTTATTGAAGAAACGTTTCGCCACACAGTGGCTTCATCAGTCCAATACAAAATAGAAATGGGTAAGGAGAGTAGAAGTTTTGAGGTAATCAGTCCGTCAACCTGGAATCGATATGTTCAGTATATCACTCTTGTAGGAAGTGCAGCACAGGGCCAGAGAGGTGACTTATACACTGCGGTGAGATGAGTCCAAACAGGAGGAGGCGGGATCACAGTGGGACCTGCCACTAGTGTAAGTAGGTCGTCGTCCAAAGGTTGGGCAAGCGTTGAAGTCTTTGTACCAAGATCCCATGATGTTGCAGTGTCTGACAGATGTGATGAATGGTTTTGAAAACCGACAAGTTGAAGAATTGATACACTTATGCTGCACTTCCTACAAGAGTGATGGACTGAACACATCGATTCCAGGTTGAGGGACTGATTACCTCAAAACTTCTACTCTCCTTACCCATTTCTACTTTGTATTGGACTGATGAAGCCACTGTGTGGCGAAACGTTTCTTCAATAAAGATTCCCATGTGTTGCATAAGTGTCTCAATTCTTCATCTTGTCGGTTTTCAAAACCATTCATCACATCTGTCAGACACTGCAACATCATGGGATCTTGGTACAAAGACTTCAACGCTTGCCCAACCTTTGACGACGACCTACTTACACTAGAGGCAGGTCCCACTGTGATCCCGCCTCCTCCTGCTTGGACTCATCTCACCGCAGTATATAAGCCACCTCTCTGGCCCTGTGCTGCACTTCCTACAAGAGTGATGGACTGAACACATCGATTCCAGGTTGAGGGACTGATTACCTCAAAACTTCTACTCTCCTTACCCATTTCTACTTTGTATTGGACTGATGAAGCCACTGTGTGGCGAAACGTTTCTTCAATAAAGATTCCCATGTGTTGTGCAAGAAAGGTATAAAATACCGACAATATGAAAGTTAAGACACATGAGCAACATCTGGATATCTTTATTGTAGACGTTTCGCCATCCAGTGGCTTTATCAATACAGATTCTAGGACATAATAGGAAGACAGTAGAACTATATACAAAAGATGAGGTAATCAGTCCCTCGGCCTTGGAGTTAGTGTTCACAGCATCGTGGTGGAGGAGAATCTGGAGCAAAGGCAAGAAGACTGGCGTTTATATAGTCGTCAGTGGAAGGGACGGGCAGCAGACGAGGGCAGTCACTGGTAGGCGGGATTCCCCAGTGGAAGTAGGTCCTTCCCAAAGAGATGGGTTAGTTGCAGCAGCCGTGAAGAAGGTCTTGTAGATGTCCTCTGAACCAAGATTCCATGATGCTGCAGTGTCTGACAAGTTGTGCAAGAAAGGTATAAACTACCGACAATATGAAAGTAAAGACACATGTGCACATGTTGCACATGTGTCTTAACTTTCATATTGTCGGTATTTTATACCTTTCTTGCACAACTTATCAGACACTGCAACATCATGGAATCTTGGTTCAGAGGACATCTACAAGACCTTCTTCACGGCTGCTGCAACTAACCCATCTCTTTGGGAAGGACCTACTTCCACTGGGGAATCCCGCCTACCAGTGACTGCCCTCGTCTGCTGCCCGTCCCTTCCACTGACGACTATATAAACGCCAGTCTTCTTGCCTTTGCTCCAGATTCTCCTCCACCACGATGCTGTGAACACTAACTCCAAGGCCGAGGGACTGATTACCTCATCTTTTGTATATAGTTCTACTGTCTTCCTATTATGTCCTAGAATCTGTATTGATAAAGCCACTGGATGGCGAAACGTCTACAATAAAGATACCAGATGTTGCACATGTGTCTTAACTTTCATATTGTCGGTATTTTATACCTTTCTTGCACAACTTGTCAGACACTGCAACATCATGGAATCTTGGTTCAGAGGACATCTACAAGACCTTCTTCACGGCTGCTGCAACTAACCCATCTCTTTGGGAAGGACCTACTTCCACTGGGGAATCCCGCCTACCAGTGACTGCCCTCGTCTGCTGCCCGTCCCTTCCACTGACGACTATATAAACGCCAGTCTTCTTGCCTTTGCTCCAGATTCTCCTCCACCACGATGCTGTGAAACACTAACTCCAAGGCCGAGGGACTGATTACCTCATCTTTTGTATATAGTTCTACTGTCTTCCTATTATGTCTAGAATCTGTATTGATAAAGCCACTGGATGGCGAAACGTCTACAATAAAGATATCCAGATGTTGCACATGTGTCTTAACTTTCATATTGTCGGTATTTTATACCTTTTTGCACAACTTGTCAGACACTGCAACATCATGGAATCTTGGTTCAGAGGACATCTACAAGACCTTCTTCACGGCTGCTGCAACTAACCCATCTCTTTGGGAAGGACCTACTTCCACTGGGAAATCCCGCCTACCAGTGACTGCCCTCGTCTGCTGCCCGTCCCTTCCACTGACGCCTATATAAACGCCAGTCTTCTTGCCTTGCTCCAGATTTCCTCACCACGATGCTGTGAACACTAACTCCAAGGCCGAGGGACTGATTACCTCATCTTTTGTATATAGTTCTACTGTCTTCCTATTATGTCCTAGAATCTGTATTGATAAAGCCACTGGATGGCGAAACGTCTACAATAAAGATATCCAGATGTTGCACATGTGTCTTAACTTTCATATTGTCGGTATTCTATACCTTTCTTGCACAACTTGTCAGACACTGCAACATCATGGAATCTTGGTTCAGAGGACATCTACAAGACCTTCTTCACGGCTGCTGCAACTAACCCATCTCTTTGGGAAGGACCTACTTCCACTGGGGAATCCCGCCTACCAGTGACTGCCCTCGTCTGCTGCCCGTCCCTTCCACTGACGACTATATAAACGCCAGTCTTCTTGCCTTTGCTCCAGATTCTCCTCCACCACGATGCTGTGAACACTAACTCCAAGGCCGAGGGACTGATTACCTCATCTTTTGTATATAGTTCTACTGTCTTCCTATTATGTCCTGAATCTGTATTGATAAAGCCACTGGATGGCGAAACGTCTACAATAAAGATATCCAGATGTTGCACATGTGTCTTAACTTTCATATTGTCGGTATTTTATACCTTTTTGCACAACTTGTCAGACACTGCAACATCATGGAATCTTGGTTCAGAGGACATCTACAAGACTTCTTCACGGGCGCTGCAACTAACCCATCTCTTTGGGAAGGACCTACTTCCACTGGGGAATCCCGCCTACCAGTGACTGCCCTCGTCTGCTGCCCGTCCCTTCCACTGACGACTATATAAACGCCAGTCTTCTTGCCTTTGCTCCAGATTCTCCTCCACCACGATGCTGTGAACACTAACTCCAAGGCCGAGGGACTGATTACCTCATCTTTTGTATATAGTTCTACTGTCTTCCTATTATGTCCTAGAATCTGTATTGATAAAGCCACTGGATGGCGAAACGTCTACAATAAAGATATCCAGATGTTGCACATGTGTCTTAACTTTCATTCCCATGTGTTGCATAAGTGTCTCAATTCTTCAACTTGTCGGTTTTCAAAACCATTCATCACATCTGTCAGACACTGCAACATCATGGGATCTTGGTACAAAGACTTCAACGCTTGCCCAACCTTTGGACGACGTCCTACTTACACTAGTGGCAGGTCCCACTGTGATCCCGCCTCCTCCTGCTTGTGCTCATCTCACCGCAGTATATAAGCCACCTCTCTGGCCCTGTGCTGCACTTCCTACAAGAGTGATGGACTGAACACATCGATTCCAGGTTGAGGGACTGATTACCTCAAAACTTCTACTCTCCTTACCCATTTCTACTTTGTATTGGACTGATGAAGCCACTGTGTGGCGAAACGTTTCTTCAATAAAAATTCCCATGTGTTGCATAAGTGTCTCAATTCTTCAACTTGTCGGTTTTCGAAACCATTCATCACATCTGTCAGACACTGCAACATCATGGGATCTTGGTACAAAGACTTCAACGCTTGCCCAGCCTTTGGACAACGACCTACTTACACTAGTGGCAGGTCCCACTGTGATCCCGCCTCCTCCTGCTTGGACTCATCTCACCGCAGTATATAAGCCACCTCTCTGGCCCTGTGCTGCACTTCCTACAAGAGTGATGGACTGAACACATCGATTCCAGGTTGAGGGACTGATTACCTCAAATCTTCTACTCTCCTTACCCATTTCTACTTTGTATTGGACTGATGAAGCCACTGTGTGGCGAAACGTTTCTTCAATAACGATTCCCATGTGTTGCATAAGTGTCTCAATTCTTCAACTTGTCGGTTTTCAAAACCATTCATCACATCTGTCAGACACTGCAATATCATGGGATCTTGGTACAAAGACTTCAACGCTTGCCCAACCTTTGGACGACGACCTACTTACACTAGTGGCAGGTCCCACTGTGATCCCGCCTCCTCCTGCTTGGACTCATCTCACCGCAGTATATAAGCCACCTCTCTGGCCCTGTGCTGCACTTCCTACAAGTGACCTGAAGAGTGTCATCATGGGCTTGGCCTCCCTAGTTTTGAAGGTTCTCATTATCCATCCTGTCATTTTTCTAGCAGATGCAATTGATACAATGTTATGGTCCTTGAAGGTGAGATCCTCCGACATGATCATCCCAGGTCTTTGACGTTGGTGTTTCGCTCTATTTTGTGGCCAGAATTTGTTTTGTACTCTGATGAAGATTTAATTTCCTCATGTTTTCCATATCTGAATAATTGAAATGTCTCATCGTTGAACTTCATATTGTTTTCTGCAGCCCACTGAAAGATTTGGTTGATGTCCGCCTGGAGCTTTGCAGTGACTGCAAGGTGTTTTCTGTACCAAGTGGCCATGTGTTGCAGTGTCTGACAAGATGAACATCAAAATGGTATACAATACCGACAGGTTGGTAGGTAAGACACATAGGCAACAGTTAGGCAACTTTATTCCGAAACGTTTCGCCTACACAGTAGGATTCTTCAGTCGAATACAGAAAGTAGGCAGGAACAGTAGAGATGTGAAGACGAAGTAATCAGTCCATCACCCTTGAAGTTGTAGAATTTTGAGGTTGTCAGTCCCTCAGCCTGGAGAAGTTCAGTTCCATAGTCAAGAAATATCTGAAGATCAAGTGACAGTGCGGAGACTTATATACTGTCGGAAGGAGAGGTGCAGAGTAGTAGTAGTAGTGAGAATGTAGCCACTGAGAGGTCAATGGCTACATTCAATATTGTTTCAGACTTTGGAACAATGCTCTTCTCCAGACTGAGGGACTGACCACCTCAAAACTTTAAGGGTGATGGACTGATTACATCGTCTTCAAGTCTCTTCTGCTTCTATCAACTTTTCTGTACTCGACTGAAGAAGCCTACTGTGTAGGCGAAACGTTTCGAAATAAAGATACCTAACTGTTGCATATGTGTCTTACCTAATGACTGGAACTTCTTGACTAGGAATTTAGAATCATACGACTTCTTAGAAGTAGTTCAAGATTGTTTTTTGAAGCAGTTTGTGACAGAACTACAAGGGGTAATAACCTGCTTGACTTAGTTCTGGCAAACAATGAATCCCTTGTTGATAATTTAGAAGTTTCAGAGGAACTGGGTACTAGCGACCACAAATCAATTACATTTAGCATTGAATGGAAGTATGATAGTAGGGATAACACAGTAACGGTCCCAGATTTTCGCTTAGCAGATTACGATGGGCTTAGGAACACTTATCATCTGTTGACTGGGGTAACGAAGAGAGCTATCAATATGACAGTTTTCTGAACACCATACATGCTGGTAGGTAAGACACATAGGCAACAGTTAGGCAACTTTACTCCGAAACGTTTCGCCTACACAGTAGGCTTCTTCAGTCGAATACAGAAAGTAGGCAGGAACAGTAGAGATGTGAAGACGATGTAATCAGTCATCACCCTTGAAGTCATAGAATTTGAGGTTGTCAGTCCCACGGCCTGGAGAAGTTCAGTTCCATAGTCAGGAACTATCTGAAGATCAAGCGACAGTGCAGAGACTTAAATACTGTTGGAAGGAGAGGTGCAGAGTAGTAGTAGTAGTAGTGAGAATGTAGCCACTGAGAGGTCAGGTCCCTCTCAGATCCAACAGTTCTCACTTGGAAGGGTTGTCTAAGGCGTTTTCTGTACCAAGAGGCCATGTGTTGCATTACATCGTCTTCACATCTCTACTGTTCCTGCCTACTTTCTGTATTCGACTAAAGAAGCCTACTGTGTAGGCGAAACGTCTCGGAGTAAAGTTGCCTAACTGTTGCCTATGTGTCTTACCTACTACCAACCTGTCGGTATTGTACCAATTTTGATGTGCACCATACATGCTGCTCAAAGAACGTTTATCCCTTATAAAGAAATTAGATCAAATAGAAATGACCCAAAATGGATGAATAATAGGCTCAAATATCTACTAGGGCATAAGAAAGGAATTTATAGGCGTATCTAAAGAGGTGAGGGTCATCTTATGAATTAGTATATTGATATTAAGAGGGACATTAAAAAGGGGATAAGAAAAGCTAAAAGGGACTATGAAATTAAAGTTGCTAGGGATTCTAAAACTAACCCAAAAAGTTTTTTCCAGGTATATAGAACAAAAGTCAGAGATAAGATAGGTCCCCTTAAATAACTATGGGCATCTTACTGACAAAGAGAATGAAATGTGCTCGATTTTAAATAATTATTTTCTCTCGGTTTTTACACAGGAAGACACTAATAATATTCCAGTAATTAATTTTTATAGTGGGCCAGAAGAAGATAAATTATGTAACATCACAGACACTAGTGAAATGGTTGTGAAGCAGATAGACAGACTGAAGCAAAATAAGTCACCGGGTCCTGATGAGGTTTTTTCAAGGGTTCCTAAGGAATGCAAAATGGAAGTCTGTGAACCATTAACTAATATTTTTAATTTATCTCTTCAAACAGGTGTAGTGTTTGATATGTGGAAGATGGCTAATGTAATTCCTATTTTTAAAACAGGGGACAAGTCGTTACCGTCAAATTACCGCCCAATAAGCCTAACCTCAATTGTAGGCAAATTACTAGAGTCAATTATAGCTGAGATTATAAGAAGCCATCTCGATAAGCATAGCTTGATTAATGATACTCAGCATGGATTCACAAGTCTTGTCTAACTAATTTATTAACTTTCTTCAGTAAAGCTTTTGAGGCTGTTGACCACGATAAAGAATTTGATATCATTTACTTAGATTTTAGTAAGGCATTTGATAGAGTTCTGCACCAAAGACTGTTAAAGAAAGTAGCAGCTCATGGCATTGGGGGAAGGGTGCTCTCGTGGATCGAATCATGGCTCACAGACAGGAAGCAGAGAGTGTCCATAAATGGGGTTAAATCCGAGTGGGGATCAGTAAAAAGTGGCGTTCCACAGGGATCAGTCTTGGGCCCTTTGTTGTTTATAATATATATCAATGATCTTGATGAAGGAATTACTAGTGATATGAGCAAATTCGCCGATGACACAAAGATAGGTAGGATAATTGATTCAAACGTAGATGTTAGGGAGCTTCAGGAGGATTTAGACAAACTCTATTCATAAGATGAAGAATTGAGACACTTATGCAACACATGGGAATCTTTATTGAAGAAACGTTTCGCCACACAGTGGCTTCATCAGTCCAATACAAAGTAGAAATGGGTAAGGAGAGTAGAAGTTTTGAGGTAATCAGTCCCTCAACCTGGAATCGATGTGTTCAGTCCATCACTCTTGTAGGAAGTGCAGCACAGGGCCAGAGAGGTGGCTTATATACTGCGGTGAGATGAGTCCAAGCAGGAGGAGGCCTGATCACAGTGGAACCTGCCACTAGTGTAAGTAGGTCGTCGTCCAAAGGTTGGGCAAGCGTTGAAGTCTTTGTACCAAGTTCCCATGATGTTGCAGTGTCTGACAGATGTGATGAATAGTTTTGAAAACCGACAAGTTGAAGAATTAAGACACTTATGCACCATATGGTAATCTTTATTGAAGAAACGTTTCGCCACACAGTTGCTTCATCAGTCCAATACAAAGTAGAAATGGGTAAGGACAGTAGAAGTTTTGAGGTAATCAGTCCCTCAACCTGGAATCGATGTGTTCAGTCCATCACTCTTGTAGGAAGTGCAGCACAGGGCCAGAGAGGTGGCTTATATACTGCGGTGAGATAAGTCCAAGCAGGAGGAGGCGGGATCACAGTGGGACCTGCCACTAGTGTAAGTAGGTCGTCGTCCAAAGGTTGGGCAAGCGTTGAAGTCTTTGTACCAAGATCCCATGATGTTGCAGTGTCTGACAGATGTGATGAATGGTTTTGAAAACCGAGAAGTTGAAGAAATGAGACACTTATGCAACACGTGGGAATCTTTATTGAAGAAACGTTTCGCCACACATTGGCTTCATCAGTCCAATACAAAGTAGAAATGGGTAAGGAGAGTAGAAGTTTTGATGTAATCAGTCCCTCAACCTGGAATCGATGTGTTCAGTCCATCACTCTTGTAGGAAGTGCAGCACAGGGCCAGAGGTGGCTTATATACTGCAGTGAGATGCGTCCAAGCAGGAGGAGGCGGGATCACAGTGGGACCTGCCACTAGTGTAAGTAGGTCGTCGTCCAAAGGTTGGGCAAGCGTTGAAGTCTTTGTACCAAGTTCCCATGATGTTGCAGTGTCTGACAGATGTGATGAATGGTTTTGAAAACCGACAAGTTGAAGAATTGAGACACTTATGCAACACATGGGAATCTTTATTGAAGAAACGTTTCGCCACACAGTGGCTTCATCAGTCCAATACAAAGTAGAAATGGGTAAGGAGAGTAGAAGTTTTGAGGTAATCAGTCCCTCAACCTGGAATCGATGTGTTCAGTCCATAACGCTTGTAGGAAGTGCAGCACAGGGCCAGAGAGGTGGCTTATATACTGCGGTGAGATGAGTCCAAGCAGGAGGAGGCGGGATCACAGTGGGACCTGCCACTATTGTAAGTAGGTCGTCGTCCAAAGGTTGGGCAAGCGTTGAAGTCTTTGTACCAAGTTCCCATGATGTTGCAGTGTCTGACAGATGTGATGAATGGTTTTGAAAACCGACAAGTTGAAGAATTGAGACACTTATGCAACACATGGGAATCTTTATTGAAGAAACGTTTCGCCACACAGTGGCATCATCAGTCCAATACAAAGTAGAAATGGGTAAGGACAGTAGAAGTTTTGAGGTAATCAGTCCCTCAACCTGGAATCGATGTGTTCAGTCCATCACTCTTGTAGGAAGTGCAGCACAGGGCCAGAGAGGTGGCTTATATACTGCGGTGAGATAAGTCCAAGCAGGAGGAGGCGGGATCACAGTGGGACCTGCCACTAGTGTAAGTAGGTCGTCGTCCAAAGGTTGGGCAAGCGTTGAAGTCTTTGTACCAAGATCCCATGATGTTGCTGTGTCTGACAGATGTGATGAATGGTTTTGAAAACCGACAAGTTGAAGAATTGAGACACTTATGCAACACATGGGAATCTTTATTGAAGAAACGTTTCGCCACACAGTGGCTTCATCAGTCCAATACAAAGTAGAAATGGGTAAGGAGAGTAGAAGTTTTGAGGTAATCAGTCCTAACCTGGAATCGATGTGTTCAGTCCATCACTCTTGTAGGAAGTGCAGCACAGGGCCAGAGAGGTGGCTTATATACTGCGGTGAGATGAGTCCAAAGAGGAGGAGGCGGGATCACAGTGGGACCTGCCACTAGTGTAAGTAGGTCGTCGTCCAAAGGTTGGGCAAGCGTTGAAGTCTTTGTACCAAGATCCCATGATGTTGCAGTGTCTGACAGATGTGATGAATGGTTTTGAAAACCGACAAGTTGAAGAATTGATACACTTATGCTGCACTTCCTACAAGAGTGATGGACTGAACACATCGATTCCAGGTTGAGGGACTGATTACCTCAAAACTTCTACTCTCCTTACCCATTTCTACTTTGTATTGGACTGATGAAGCCACTGTGTGGCGAAACGTTTCTTCAATAAAGATTCCCATGTGTTGCATAAGTGTCTCAATTCTTCATCTTGTCGGTTTTCAAAACCATTCATCACATCTGTCAGACACTGCAACATCATGGGATCTTGGTACAAAGACTTCAACGCTTGCCCAACCTTTGACGACGACCTACTTACACTAGAGGCAGGTCCCACTGTGATCCCGCCTCCTCCTGCTTGGACTCATCTCACCGCAGTATACAAGCCACCTCTCTGGCCCTGTGCTGCACTTCCTACAAGAGTGATGGACTGAACACATCGATTCCAGGTTGAGGGACTGATTACCTCAAAACTTCTACTCTCCTTACCCATTTCTACTTTGTATTGGACTGATGAAGCCACTGTGTGGCGAAACGTTTCTTCAATAAAGATTCCCATGTGTTGCATAAGTGTCTCAATTCTTCAACTTGTCGGTTTTCAATACCATTCATCACATCTGTCAGACACTGCAACATCGTGGGATCTTGGTACAAAGACTTCAACGCTTTCCCAACCTTTGGACGACGACCTACTTACACTAGTGGCAGGTCCCACTGTGATCCCGCCTCCTCCTGCTTGGGCTCATCTCACCGCAGTATATAAGCCACCTCTCTGGCCCTGTGCTGCACTTCCTACAAGAGTGATGGACTGAACACATGGATTCCAGGTTGAGGGACTGATTACCTCAAAACTTCTACTCTCCTTACCCATTTCTACTTTGTATTGGACTGATGAAGCCACTGTGTGGCGAAACGTTTCTTCAATAAAAATTCCCATGTGTTGCATAAGTGTCTCAATTCTTCAACTTGTCGGTTTTCGAAACCATTCATCACATCTGTCAGACACTGCAACATCATGGGATCTTGGTACAAAGACTTCAACGCTTGCCCAGCCTTTGGACGACGACCTACTTACACTAGTGGCAGGTCCCACTGTGATCCCGCCTCCTCCTGCTTGGACTCATCTCACCGCAGTATATAAGCCACCTCTCTGGCCCTGTGCTGCACTTCCTACAAGAGTGATGGACTGAACACATCGATTCCAGGTTGAGGGACTGATTACCTCAAAACTTCTACTCTCCTTACCCATTTCTACTTTGTATTGGACTGATGAAGCCACTGTGTGGCGAAACGTTTCTTCAATAAAGATTCCCATGTGTTGCATAAGTGTCTCAATTCTTCAACTTGTCGGTTTTCAAAACCATTCATCACATCTGTCAGACACTGCAACATCATGGGATCTTGGTACAAAGACTTCAACGCTTGCCCAACCTTTGGACGACGACCTACTTACACTAGTGGCAGGTCCCACTGTGATCCCGCCTCCTCCTGCTTGGACTCATCTCACCGCAGTATACAAGCCACCTCTCTGGCCCTGTGCTGCACTTCCTACAAGAGTGATGGACTGAACACATCGATTCCAGGTTGAGGGACTGATTACCTCAAACTTCTACTCTCCTCACCCATTTCTACTTTGTATTGGACTGATGAAGCCACTGTGTGGCGAAACGTTTCTTCAATAAAGATTCCCATGTGTTGCATAAGTGTCTCAATTCTTCAACTTGTCGGTTTTCAAAACCATTCATCACATCTGTCAGACACTGCAACATCATGGGATCTTGGTACAAAGACTTCAACGCTTGCCCAACCTTTGGAGGACGACCTACTTACACTAGTGGCAGGTCCCACTGTGATCCCGCCTCCTCTTGCTTGGACTCATCTCACTGCAGTATATAAGCCACCTCTCTGGCCCTGTGCTGCACTTCCTACAAGAGTGATGGACTGAACACATCGATTACAGGTTGAGGGACTGATTACCTCAAAACTTCTACTCTCCTTACCCATTTCTACTTTGTATTGGACTGATGAAGCCACTGCGTGGCGAAACGTTTCTTCAATAAATATTCCCATGTGTTGCATAAGTGTCTCAATTCTTCAACTTGTCGGTTTTCAAAACCATTCATCACATCTTTCAGACACTGCAACATCATGGGATCTTGGTACAAAGACTTTAACTCTTGCCCAACATTTGGACGACGACCTACTTACATAGTGGCAGGTCCCACTGTGATCCCGCCTCCTACTGTTTGGACTCATCTCACCACAGTATATAAGCCACCTCTCTGGCTCTGTGCTGCACTTCCTACAAGAGTGATGGACTGAACACATCGATTCCAGGTTGAGGGACTGATTACCTCAAAACTTCTACTCTCCTTACCCATTTCTACTTTGTATTGGACTGATGAAGCCACTGTGTGGCGATACGTTTCTTCAATAAAGATTCCCATGTGTTGCATAAGTGTCTCAATTCTTCAACTTGTCGGTTTTCAAAACCATTCATCACATCTGTCGGACACTGCAACATCATGGGATCTTGGTACAAAGACTTCAACGCTTGCCCAGTCTTTGGACGACGACCTACTTACAGTAGTGGCAGGTCCCACTGTGATCCCGCCTCCTCCTGCTTGGACTCATCTCACCGCAGTATATAAGCCACCTCTCTGGCCCTGTGCTGCACTTCCTACAAGAGTGATGGACTGAACACATCGATTCCAGGTTGAGGGACTGATTACCTCAAAACTTCTACTCTCCTTACCCATTTCTACTTTGTATTGGACTGATGAAGCCACTGTGTGGCGAAACGTTTGTGTGCTCTCTGTGAATCTGAACCAGGATGCCCTCTCTTGAGCAACTTTATAAGCAGCTGAGAGAAGAGCTCAGAGTTGCTAAGATGGAGATAAGGCGATTAACGGAGGAGAGCAAGAGGAATCGTAGTAATCCTCCTGTTGTGAGTCCCCAGGTTAAGAGGGGAGCTTGGTCAGTGGTTGGGCAACATGGAACCAAGCTGAAGATCAAGAAAACGGTTGGAGAGGCAGAAACAACGAGAAACCAGAAGACTACCGTGGAAACTTCCAACCCATTCTCGGTGCTACCTGACAAATGTGAGTGTTCTACTGGGAATGCCACAACGAGCACCAAAAAAGCATTGGCAGACGTGAGTGAGACATCCATAGAAACCCCAACGAAGATCATCGAGAACGTCTTGACGAATTCTACAAGTGGTGTAATGCTACCTTGCGAATGTGAGTCGACTACTCGTAGCATCACGACGGACGACGCCAAGGAAGGTAAAAACATTGTTGTTGTTGGGGATAGCCAGATTAGGTACATGGATAGGGCATTCTGCTTGAAGGATAGGAGTAGGAGGCAGAGAGTGTGTTTTCCTTGGCCTGGGATGAAAGATATTGTTAGCCATCTGGATGACATCATGAGAAGTAATGGGAGCAATCCTATTATCTGTCTCAGTGCTGGAGGCAACGATGTTGGCAGACGTAGGAGTGAGGACCTGATTACCAGGTATAGGTCAGCAATAGAGATAATTATTAGGAAGGGTGGGAAACCTGTCATATGTGGCATTTTGCCAAGGAGAGGAGTTGGAAATGAATGGTTGTCCAGAGCAATAGGTGTCAATTGCTGGCTGGACAAATACTGTAAGGAAAATGCGGTAACATTCATTGACAACTGGGACCTCTTCTTAGGCAGAAATAACATGTATGCCAGGGATGGGGTTCACTTATCTAGGTGTGGGGTGGGAGCACTGGCCAACGCAGTGGAGGGAGCTGTTAGGTCTTTAAACTAGGAATAGTTAGTGGTATGGGTTTTTGCGGGAAAACTGTTAAGTTGCAGGGTAGTAATATGAGTACTAGGAGAACTAGTAATAGGCAAAATAAGCCTGCAGAAGATAAGATAAGATTTCGTTCGGATTTTTAACCCCAGAGGGTTAGCCACCCAGGATAACCCAAGAAAGTCAGTGCGTCATCGAGGACTGTCTAACTTATTTCCATTGGGGTCCTTAATCTTGTCCCCTAGGATGCGACCCACACCAGCCGACTAACACCCAGGTACCTATTTGCTGCTAGGTGAACAGGACAACAGGTGTAAGGAAACGTGTCGAAATGTTTCACCCGCCGGGAATCGAACCCGGGCCCTCCGTGTGTGAAGCGGGAGCTTTAGCCACCAGGCCACCGGGCCACATTCAGGGCTTTAAATTGTTCCAAGTAGATAGAAGTATCGGGAAGGGGGGTGGGGTGGCACTGTATGTCCGAGATCGCTTGAACTGTTGCATAAAAACGGGTATTAAGTCTGAAGTAACACATACAGAGTCTGTTTGGATAAAATTTTCAGAGGGACATGAAAAATTAATTTTAGGGGTGATATACCGTCCCCCAAATTTAGATAGGGACCAGGGGAGACTACTATGGGAGGAAATTGTTAGGGCCACAAGGCACGACAATATAGTAATTCTAGGAGACTTTAACTTTAGTCATATTGATTGGAATTTCTTGACTGGGAATTTAGAATCATACGACTTCTTAGAAGTAGTTCAGGATTGTTTTTTGAAGCAGTTTGTGACAGAACCTACAAGGCGTAATAACCTGCTTGACTTAGTTCTGGCAAACAATGAATCCCTTGTTAATAATTTAGAAGTTTCAGAGGAACTGGGTGCTAGCGACCACAAATCAATTACATTTAGAATTGAATGGAAGTATGATAGTAGGGATAACTCAGTAACAGTCCCAGATTTTCGCTTAGCAGATTACGATTGGCTTAGAGAACACTTATCATCAGTTGACTGGGGTAACGAAGAGAGCTATCAATATGACAGTTTTCTGAACACAATACATGCTGCTCTAAGAAGGTTTATCCCTTATAAAGAAATTAGATCAAATAGAAATGACCCAAAATGAATGAATAATAGGCTGAAATATCTACTATGGAATTTATAGGCGTATCAAAAGAGGCGAGGGTCATCTTATGAATAAGTATATTGACATTAAGAGGAACATTAAAAAGGGGATAAGAAAAGCTAAAAGGGACTATGAAATTAAAGTTGCTAGGAATTCTTAAACTAACCCAAACAGATTTTTCCAGGCATATAGAACAAAAGTCAGAGATAAGATAGGTCCCCTTAAAAATAACTATAGGCATCTTACTGACAAAGAGAATGAAATGTGCTCGATTTTAAACAATTATTTTCTCTCGGTTTTTACACAGGAAGACACTAATAATATTCCAGTAATTAATTTTTATAGTGGGCCAGAAGAAGATAAATTATGTAACATCACAGTCACTAGTGAAATGGTTGTGAAGCAGATAGACTGACTGAAGCAAAATAAGTCACCGGGTCCTGATGAGGTTTTTTCAAGGGTTCTAAAGGAATGCAAAATGGAAGTCTGTGAACCATTAACTAATATTTTTAATTTATCTCTTCAAACAGGTGTAGTGTCTGATATGTGGAAGATGGCTAATGTAATTCCTATTTTTAAAACAGGGGACAAGTCGTTACCGTCAAATTACCGCCCAATAAGCCTGACCTCAATTGTAGGCAAATTACTAGAGTCAATTATAGCTGAGATTATAAGCAGCCATCTCGATAAGCATAGCTTGATTAATGATACTCAGCATGGATTCACAAGAGGCCGGTCTTGTCTAACTAATTTATTAACTTTCTTCAGTAAAGCTTTTGAGGCTGTTGACCACGATAAAGAATTTGATATTATTTACTTAGATTTTAGTAAGGCATTTGATAGAGTTCCGCACCAAAGACTGTTGAAGAAAGTAGCAGCTCATGGCATTGGGGGAAGGGTGCTCTCGTGGATCGAATCATGGCTCACAGACAGGAAGCAGAGAGTGTCCATAAATGGGGTTAAATCTGAGTGGGGATCAGTAACAAGTGGCGTTCCACAGGGATCAGTCTTGGGCCCGTTGTTGTTTATAATATATATCAATGATCTTGATGAAGGAATTACTAGTGATATGAGCAAATTCGCCGATGACACGAAGATAGGTAGGATAATTGATTCAAACGTAGATATTAGGGAACTTCAGGAGGATTTAGACAAACTCTACTCTTGTCAGAAAAGTGGCAGATGCAGTTCAATGTAGATAAATGCAAGGTTCAGAAGCTCGGGAGTGTCCATAACCCTAGCACTTATAAGTTAAATAATGTAGAACTTAGCCATACAGATTGCGAAAAGGACTTGGGGATTATGGTAAGCAGCAACCTTAAACCAAGACAGCAATGCCTATGCGTACGTAATAAGGCAAATAGATTACTGGGATTTATATCAAGAAGTTGATAAATTAGACACATGTGCAACTCTTGGGTATCTTTATTGAAGAAACGTTTCGCCACACAGTGGCTTCATCAGTCCATACATAGGAGAAACTTGAAGAACAGTAGGAGAATGAGGTAATCAGTCCCTCAACCTTGAGTCGATGTGTTCAGTCCATCAATCTTGATTAGAATTCGGCAGATGAGCGGAGAAGCAGCTTATAAACCGTATGGCAGGAGAGGTGCAGCAGTCATAGGTGGTGTCACATTTGTTCAATGTGGAAGTAGGTTGTGCCCAAGAATTAGGCAAGCGAAGAATTCCTAAGTATTAAGATCCCAAGAAGTTGCAGTGTCTGACAGGTTTGCAGATGAATGGTTCAGAGAACCGACATGTTGATAAATTAGACACATGCGCAACTCTTGGGTATCTTTATTGAGGAAACGTTTCGCCACACAGTGGCTTCATCATCAGTGGCTTCATCAGCAGCTTATAAACCATACGGTTTATAAGCTGCTTCTCCGCTCATCTGCCGTATTCTACTCAAGATTGATGGACTGAACACATCGACTCAAGGTTGAGGGACTGATTACCTCATTCTCCTCCTGTTCTTCAAGTTTCTCCTATGTATGGACTGATGAAGCCACTGTATGGCGAAACGTTTCCTCAATAAAGATACCCAAGAGTTGCACATGTGTCTAATTTATCAACATGTCGGTTCTCTGAACCATTCATAAGAACATAAGAACATAAGAAAGGAGGAACACTGCAGCAGGCCTGTTGGCCCATACTAGGCAGGTCCTTTACAATTCATCCCACTAACAAACATTTGACCAACCCAATTTTCAATGCTACCAGAAATAAGCTCTGATGTGCAACTCCCATCAAATCCAAACCCTC
>NC_069458.1:5589802-5612605 GCF_026875155.1 Cherax quadricarinatus | reverse complement strand
TGGGGCTAGCCGTTTTTTTTTAGTAACGTGGGACGACCCCGTGTCCATGCCCTTCCATAGGATGGAAAAGGCTCGTGATAGGGGCTTCTTGCGGTTCTTGATGAACACAGAGTTCCATGAGTCTGGCCCTGGGGCAGAGTGCATGGGCATGTCATTTATCGCCTGTTCGAAGTATTTGGCGTCAGGATAACATCGGATAGGCTTGTGTTAATCAAATTTTGTGGCTCTCTCATAAAAAAATTCATTTTGATCTTCGACTCTGTCTGGTTAGCGGCTTGCTAAAAACTGAGTCATATTGGGACTTGAGTAGCTCACTCATTTCTTGCTGTCATCTGTGTAGGACCCATCTTGTTTAAGTAGAGGCCCAATACTGGACGTTGTTCTCGATTTTGATTTGGCATAGAAGAAATACTTTGGGTTTCTTTCAATTTCATTTATGGCTTTTTAGTTCTTCCCGCGATTCTGACTCCTAAAGGATTCTTTAGCTTAAGTTCAATGCTTGCTATTTCTCTGACCAGTGTCTCCCTACGCATTTCAGTTATATTGACCTCTTTTAGCCGCTCTGTTATTCTTTTCCGTCGCCTGTAAAGGGAGCGCCTGTCTCTTTCTATTTTACATCTACTACTCCTTTTTCATAGAGGAATAAGCCTTGTGCATACATCGAGTGCCACCGAGTTAATCTGTTCTAGGCATAAGTTGGGGTCTGTGTTGCTTAGTATATCTTCCCAGCTTATATCGGTTAGGATGTGATGAATGGTTTTGAAAACCGACAAGTTGAAGAATTGAGACACTTATGCAACACATGGGAATCTTTATTGAAGAAACGTTTCGCCACACAGTGGCTTCATCAGTCCAATACAAAGTAGAAATGGGTAAGGAGAGTAGAAGTATGAGGTAATCAGTCCCTCAACCTGGATTCGATGTGTTCAGTCCATCACTCTTGTAGTAAGTGCAGCATAGGGCCAGAGAGGTGGCTTATATACTGCGGTGAGATGAGTTGAAGCAGGAGGAGGCGGGATCTTAGTGGGACCTGCCACTAATGTAAGTAGGTCATCGTCCAAAGGTTTGGGCAAGCGTTGAAGTCTTTGTACCAAGATTCCATGATGTTGCAGTGTCTGACAGATGTGATGAATGGTTTTGAAAACCGACAAGTTGAAGAATTGAGACACTTATGCAACACATGGGAATCTTTATTGAAGAAACGTTTCCCCACACAGTGGCTTCATCAGTCCAATACAAAGTAGAAATGGGTAAGGAGAGTAGAAGTATGAGGTAATCAGTCCCTCAACCTGGATTCGATGTGTTCAGTCCATCACTCTTGTAGTAAGTGCAGCATAGGGCCAGAGAGGTGGCTTATATACTGCGGTGAGATGAGTTGAAGCAGGAGGAGGCGGGATCTTAGTGGGACCTGCCACTAATGTAAGTAGGTCATCGTCCAAAGGTTTGGGCAAGCGTTGAAGTCTTTGTACCAAGATTCCATGATGTTGCAGTGTCTGACAGATGTGATGAATGGTTTTGAAAACCGACAAGTTGAAGAATTGAGACACTTATGCAACACATGGGAATCTTTATTGAAGAAACGTTTCGCCACACAGTGGCTTCATCAGTCCAATACAAAGTAGAAATGGGTAAGGAGAGTAGAAGTATGAGGTAATCAGTCCCTCAACCTGGATTCGATGTGTTCAGTCGGTTTTCAAAACCATTCATCACATCTGTCAGACACTGCAACATCATGGAATCTTGGTACAAAGACTTCAACGCTTGCCCAAACCTTTGGACGATGACCTACTTACATTAGTGGCAGGTCCCACTAAGATCCCGCCTCCTCCTGCTTCAACTCATCTCACCGCAGTATATAAGCCACCTCTCTGGCCCTATGCTGCACTTACTACAAGAGTGATGGACTGACACATCGAATCCAGGTTGGGGGACTGATTACCTCTTTACTTCTACTCTCCTTCCCCTTTCTACTTTGTATTGGACTGATGAAGCCACTGTGTGGCGAAACGTTTCTTCAAATAAAGATTCCCATGTGTTGCTAGTGTCTAATTCTTCAACTTGTCGGTTTTCAAAACCATTCATCACATCTGTCAGACACTGCAACATCATGGAATCTTGGTACAAAGACTTCAACGCTTGCCCAAACCTTTGGACGATGACCTACTTACATTAGTGGCAGGTCCCACTAAGATCCCGCCTCCTCCTGCTTCAACTCATCTCACCGCAGTATGTAAGCCACCTCTCTGGCCCTATGCTGCACTTACTACAAGAGTGATGGACTGAACACATCGAATCCAGGTTGAGGGACTGATTACCTCATACTTCTACTCTCCTTACCCATTTCTACTTTGTATTGGACTGATGAAGCCACTGTGTGGCGAAACGTTTCTTCAATAAAGATTCCCATGTGTTGCATAAGTGTCTCAATTCTTCAACATATCGGTTAGGACTTGGTTTACTTGGTCCCACTTTGTTTTTGTTATTGAAGTTGAATTTGGTGAATGCTCCCTCGTGACTAGTCTCATTATGTCGGTCTGGGGCTCCACGCATACATGTCTGAACCTCAATTATGTTGTCATCTGAGTATATTGTTTTTGATATGGTGACATTTCTTATCAGATCATCATTGTTAGTGAAGATGAGGTCTAGTGTATTCTCCAGTCTAGTAGGCTCTATTATTTGCTGGTTTAAATTGAATTTTGTGCAGAGATTTAAAAGCTCGTGTGAGTGTGAGTTTTCATCAGAGCTGCCTCCTGGTGTTATTACTGCAACAATATTGTTTGCTATATTCCTCCATTTTAGGTGCCTTAAGTTGAAATCCCCCAGGAGCAAGATGTTGGGTGCAGGAGCTGGAAGATTTTCCAGACAGTGGTCAATTTTTAACAGCTGTTCCTGGAATTGCTGGGATGTTGCATCCGGAGGCTTGTAGACTACCACAATGACTAGGTTTTGGTTCTCGACCTTTACTGCTAAAACTTCCACTACATCATTTGAGGCATTAAGCAGTTCTGTGCAAACAAGTGACTCTGCAATGTACAGGCCAACCCCCCCCTTTTGCCTGTTCACTCTGTCACATCTGTATAGGTTGTAACCTGGGATCCATATTTCGTTGTCCAAGTGATCCTTTATGTGGGTCTCAGTGAAAGCCGCGAACATTGCCTTTGCCTCTGCAAGCAGTCCACGGATGAAAGGTATTTTGTTGTTTGTTGCTGGCTTTAGACCCTGTATATTTGCAAAGAAGAATGTTATCGGACTGGTGGTATTGTTGGTACTGGGGGGGATTTTTTTCCGGCATTAGTATCTGTATCTGTTGGTTTGGAGTGGAGGCCATCGACTGTGGTTCCACTCCAGGAATGACGATTTGGTGTACGATTTCTGCCATTTCCTGTCAGTTTTTTTTTCCTTCCTGGCACTAAAAAACCTCTCCCTCTTGAGTGGCTGTGGCTACCCAGTTTTCCCATGGCCTGGATGTTTTGTATCTTTTTGTCCCCTTTAGATGGTATGCCTGGCAATTTAAGTTATAGCACAGTCTTTCCTGTACTGAAGAGGTACACAGTTCAGGGTGAAAAAGCTTACAGGAAGGGAGTTTGCATTTTTCTGTTGTCATATGGGCATGGCATTTCTAGGGTGGTCATAGTTGCACGTCCATCTGTTTTTCCAGATTTCCCATGCCAGCAGATACCAAGTGCATAGTATGTGCACAGGCTTGGTTTCCGTTTGCCTTGGGTTTCTGTGACTGTATTCCCTGTTGGTGCATGTTTCCCTGTCTTACTTCTATCCTCCCTAGCACCAACAATGGAGCCCCCACCAGTTGTTTTTGGTAATATATCCTCACTATTGCTAGTGGAGTCCTCTTGTTTGCTATTTCCTGCGGTATTTCTAGTTTGCAATATTGGTTTTATCTTATCTTTGACTACACTTGTTTCCCTACTATGGCTCCTGTCCCCTATGAGGTCATTTATATGTATTCCTTCCTGTGCATAATTCCCGACTACCTGGACAAAATCTCCAGCTTCACCATTACTGTCTCCCAGGACAGCATCTCCAGCTTCACCATTACTGTCTCCCAGGACAGCACCTCCAGCTTCACCATTACTGTCTCCCAGGACAGCATCTCCAGCTTCACCATTACTGTCTCCCAGGACAGCACCTCCAGCTTCACCATTACTGTCTCCCAGGACAGCACCTCCAGCTTCACCATTACTGTCTCCCAGGACATCATAAATCCTTGATGATTTCCTAAAGTCAATGTTCAGAGTTTGACTGAAGTTTTCTGCAATGAAAGCATTACGTAGAGAATCTGGGATTACATTTGGCCATGAGGCAGGATCTTTTAAGACAAATCCTGTGGATGAAATGTCCGTTGAGACATTGAGAGGAGACACAGAAGAAGTAGATGCTGGCTGAGAAATAATGGAGGGAGGGCTTCCTGTATGATCTGACGTATCTGCAGATTCAACTGTACTGGTAACATCAGAAACTGTTTTCGTGAGCATGTCTGTGATCTTTCTGCAGCTTCCTACATCTTTCTTTTTCTGTTCTTCTTTCTTTTCTGTGACCCACTCACATAAGAACGTCCAACATCACGTTCACGAGATGCCATAATGAGGATGTATCACTGTCTGTAATCATGCAAATACAAATTTTTCATTATCAATTATTATTAATTTTTTAATATTATTAATTTTTTTTCTGTCAATTTGAGGGATATGGCCCTTGTAGCCCCCTTTCCTCTTGCTGTGCATCTAAAAATTCAAAACGTTACCAGAAAGGAGTCATATACAGAACTTTTACCATAGATTAGGTTATTTGATTTGGGCTACAAATTTATTTTATTTTAATTTCCCATCCTCCTTGTTTCCCCAAAAATAACTTAAACAGAAATAATACTGAGCCCAAGAACAATCCCAAAATGGTATTTATTTTCCATTATTTTGCTTTATTTGGACCTCGTTGTGTTTCCGGGGTTTTTTTCGTTTTTTTCCCACGGTCGTCTTACGGGGGCTAGAAATTTTTAATTTTTTGCCCCCCCCATTCCATAAATTTTTACGTTACATCCCTCTAGCCCCGGGAAAAAAATTTTGGGGGGAAAAAACATTATATCTGAGAAAAAAGGGGGAATTAGTGTGCATAGCAGATTTTTACTGCCAGAGGGGGAATCTGGGCCTGTCCCGGTGGAAAAAAAAATAAAAATTGAATTTTCATGTGAGGAAAAAAAGTCTCCCTGATAACATTGAGTTACATAATTGTATAGTGTATACTCAGTGGCTCCCTAGTATATGGTTGAAAAGGCTAAAGTGTCTTTTTGAAAACAGGGGGAATTTGAAAATAAAGTGATAACCCTATAGAGGAAAAGGTCCCAGAAGTCGCCAGAACTTCCACGGTAGCTTTTTTTTTAATAATCTTCCGGGCTTCCCATTTGTACTGCATATAATCTAGTGTTTACCAGTGTTTAGCGAATCAGTGTTGAAAGTAGAAAACAAACCAGTATTATAATGGTCTTAGTGGGGGGAGTGATTTCATTTTTCTTTTTCTTAAAATTACGAGACTTTACTGTAAATTTTCCCATATAACCTGTAGTTCCCAGCAGTCGTTTTTTACACAACGAGAAGAATTATTATTTACAGAAAAAGCGTCCTTCCCCCAAAAATTTTGCACGGGAAAATTAGTGATAATTTTAAGGCTTTTTTGTGGTGGAGACGGAAAAAAAAAAAAAAAAAAAAAAAAAAAAAAAAAAAAAAAAAAGAGAAAAGCCAGTACAGCGATTGATAAACAAGGGGGGTGAGTTCGTCATTGTAGGAGCTGCCAGATACCCCGGTCTTAAACACGCAAGTTTTTAATTTTGTATCAGCCCAAATCCTTATTCTCGGGTAGAAAAATTTCCAGTGACCCTTTTTTTTTTTAGTAAAATCCCCGACCAGTATGTTTTAAATAAGTGCCCCACTGTCAGAGCAGATCAAAGGGCCCCAAAAAACCCTTGCCTGGCCCAAAACCCTTTTTGACTGGTCCGAACCCGGGACTGGTTTAAAAACATTTTCCGTTGGACAATAAAGGGGACTTTTAAAGGTGGGGTTGTAGGCCCCTTTTTTTAAAACAAACTTTTAAAAATCAGGAACGTGACGGAAAGCTGTCCCAATATAAAAAAAGAGTTAGAAACAAAAAATACAAATAGCTAGGTTCTTTTAAAGGGGTTTTTAATTTGAATTTTCAAGGGTTGCTAGTAGAATTGCTTTAATAAACCCATTAAAATCTTTATGAACCCTTTTGTAGTCTGGGGTTTCATTTCAAAAAAACGGGTTTTCCACAGGGATAAAAATTGTCATTTTTGGGGAAAATTTGGGTTTGTCACGCCCCTTGTGCAGATATCCCAGAACTAGTAAAAGGGCCAGAAATTTAAAACAGAGAAGGGTTTTTGGGTATGCTCAAAGGGGAAAAACGGGACTAAATCAAAGGGGGTATTAAAAGAGGACCCCATCAAAGTGCTTTCTTTAGAAAACCGGGAAAACTTTTTTAAAAAACAGATGGGAAAAAAAAAATTTTGGGGCTAAATTTGGTATGCCCTTGTTACTGGCCATGTAGTCAAAACTGTAAGGCTGGGGGTGATGTCCTGGTAGTCAGTAAATGTGGGGTTTGATAGTGCTGTCCGGGGGGAGACAGAAATTGGTGAGCTGGGGTGCTGGCCCGGGGGAAGACAGTAAGGGGGGAAGGCTGGGGGTTGCTGTCCGGGGGCCCCCGGGTAATGGGGGAAAAGTGGGGGGTTTTTTCCTGGGAACAGTAAGGGTTAAAGCGGGGGTGTGCCCGGGGGAGCCAGAAAGGGTTTAAAAGCTGGGGATACTGTCCTGGGAGACAAAAAATGGTTGAAGCTGGAGGTGCTGTCCGGGGGGGAAACCCGGGGAAATGGTAAAAAAGGGGTTTGGGGGGGGGGGGTTTTAAACCTTTTTTTCCCCTTTGGGGGAGACATTAATGGTGAAGCTGGGGTGCTTTTCCTGGGAGACAAAAAGGTGAAGCTGGAAAAATTACTGTCTGGGGAGACGAAATGGTGAAGCTGGAGATATTGTCCGGGGGTTTGGGAAAAATACGCGGGAAGGGGAATAAATTAAATCCCTCAGGGGACGGGAAACCCTTTTGTGGGGAAAAAAGGGTGTGAAAAAGTAAGTTTAAAACCCAAATTATTGAAAACTAAAAATACCGCAGGAAATAGCAAACAAAAAGGAAACCCCAAATTTAACAATTTTGAGGAAAAATTTACCAAAAAAAAACGGGTGGGAGCCCCATTTTTGGGGTGCTAGGGGGATAGAAGTAAAAAGGGGAAAAATTTGCCCAACGGGGGAATCCCAGTCACAAAACCCCCAAGGCAAGGGGAAAACCAACCCTGTGCCCTACTATCACTTGGTATTGCTGGCGGGGGGAAAAATCGGGAAAAAAAACAAAAGGGACTTTGCAACTATGCCCCCCCTAAAAAATTTGCCATCCCCATAGGGAAAAAGGAAAATCAAACCCCCTTCCCTGTAAGTTTTTTCCCCTGAAATTGTACCTTTCAGTACGGGGAAAGACTGTGCTAAAATTAAAATTGCCAGGCATCCCATCTAAAGGGGACAAAAAGTTTCAAAACATCCAGGCCAGGGGGGAAAAACCCGGGGTAGCCCAGCCCCTCAAAAGGGGGGAGGTTTTTTAGTGCCAGGAAGGAAAAAAAAAAAAGGAGGAAATGGCCCGAAATCGTACACCAAAACCAGTCTTTCCCGGAGGGAACCACAGTCGATGGCCCCCCTCCAAACCAAAGATTCAGATACTAATGCCGGAAAAAAAATTTCCCCCCCCGGGACCAAAATTACCACCCGTCCCATCCCCTTCTTTTTTCAAATATACAGGGTCTTTAAAACCAGCTACAAACAACAAAAAACCCTTTTATCCGTGGATGTTCCAGAGGCAAAGGGAATGTTCGCGGCCCCTTTACTGGGGAAACCCCCTAAAGGAAACCTTGGACAACGAAGTATGGTTTCCCCGGTTTCAAAACCCATACAGTGTGACAGAGTGAACAGGCCCAAAAAGGGGGGGGTTTTGGGCCCGTAATTGCAGAGGGCATTGTTTGCACAGAACTGCTTAATGCCTCAAAAAGAAAGTAGGGAAGTTTTAGCTTAAAAAACGGAAACCCAAAAAACCCAGTCATTGTGGTAGTTACAAGCCCGGATGCAACTCCCCGCCCAAATTTCCCGGAAAAGCTGTTAAAAAATTTACCACTGCTGGAAAATCTTCCCGCTCCTGCACCCAACATCTTTTCTGGGGGATTTTTAAATTTTTAGGCACCTTTAAAAAGGAGGAATTTTAGCCCCAAAAAATTTTTGTTGCCCGGAAAAAAACACCAGGGGCAGCTCTGATGAAAACTCCACTTTACAAAGAGCTTTTTTAAAACTTGCACAAAATTCCAAATTTAAAAAAGCAAAAAAATAGAGGCCCACAAGGGGGAGAATCACTAGGGGCCCCATCTTCCCCTAACAAAGATGATCTGATAAAAAATGTCACCCCATAAAAAAAATTTATCAGATCAAACAAAAATTTGGGGTTTAGGGCATGTTTCATGGAAACCCAGACCCACCCAAAAAGAGACTAGTTGGGGGGGAAACATTCACCAAATTCAACTTTAATAACAAAAAAATAAAAGTGGGACCAAATAAACCAAAATCCTAACCCATATAAGCTGGGAAGATTTACTAAGCAACCCAGACCCAAACTTTGCCTAGAACCCGATTTTAAATCGGGGGGCATCGATGTTTTTACAAAGGTTATTCCCCTTTTGAAAAAGGGAGGAGTAAAAATGTAAAATTTGAAAGAGACAGGCGCTCCCCTTTTCAGGGGGACGGAAAAAAAAATAAAAGGCGGCCCAAAAGAGGTCAAAATATCTGAAATGCGCAGGGAGACCCCTGGTCAGAGAAATAGCAAGCATCGAATTAAGCTAAAAAAAAACCTTTAGGAGTCGGAAAAACGGGAAGAAAATAAAAGCCTAAATTTAAATCGAAAAAAAACCCAAAGTATTTCTTCTCCCCTTTCCAAATTTAAAATCGAGAAAAAACGGGCCAGTTTTTTTGGGCCCCCACTTTAAAAAGATGGGTCCTTTCACAAGGGGTGACAGCAAGGAAATGAGTGAAGGGTACTCAAGTCCCAATTGACTCAGTTTTTAGCAAACCCCTAAAGGGTGAGAAATCGAAGACCAAAAGGGAATTTTTTTTGAGAGAGCCACAAAATTTTTATAACCAAGCCCATCCATGTTATCCTGCGGGCCCAAATTTACTTCGAACGGCGATAATGACTTTCCCCTTTCACTCGGCCCCCCGGGCCGACTCATGGAAATTGTGTTCATCAAGAAAACCCGCAAGAAGGCCCCCCATCAGGCCTTTTCCACCTATGGGGGGGGAGCAAAAGGACCGGGGGGGCGTCCCCCAAAATTTCTAAAAACAAAAGACTTTGCCCCAAATCCCCAAAAGGGGGCAGTTAAAAACAACAGCAAAGAATAAGACCAAAAAGGGCCCAACATCCCATAAACATAAAAAAACTTGAAAGGGTCCTAAAAAGCAAGAAACACCAACCCCTTTTAGGGAAACCCCTCAGTTACACAACCCCGGGCAAAAATGGGTTTAGAAAAGGGGCGCTCCTGTCTGTCTCAACTACTGGATCCAATACGACAAGGTCCTAAATGCACTTTGAAAAAAAAAGAAAGCGATGTAAAATTTTTACAGACTTTGCCCAAAAACCTTCGACAAGTTTGACCATGGGGGTAATAGGCACAAAATTTCGCGGGTTTTGGAATTTAAAGGAAAAAGGGCGGTCCCTGGATCTATTAAATTTTCCCCACAACAGGAAAACCCGAGGTAGTCGTCAAAAGAGTTAAATCCGAGGCAGCTCGGTGAAAAAGCTCTGTCCCACCCAAGGGACAGGGACTAGCTCCCTTTTTTCCTCATCCTCATTTTCCCCATTGAAAAGGATGTCAGCCACAGCACCGTGTCTTCCTTTGCAGATGACCCCGAATCTGAAAGACAGTGTCTTCATTGCAAGGGCACTGCAAGGTCCAGGCGGACTTTAACCCCAAAACTTTCGTGGGCTGCAGAAAACAAAATGAAGTTCAAAGAAAAAAAAAAATTTCAAATTTCTTGTATGGTAAAATGAGGAAATTAAAACTTCAAACAGAGTAAAAAAAAAATTTGGCCCCAAAAAAAGAGCGAAACCCCAAGTCAAAGGGCCCAGGAGTGATTTTGGGGGGAGGATCTCACCTTCAAGGACCCTAATTTTTATCAATCGCATTGCTAAAAAAAAATGACGGATGGATAATGAGAAAACCTTCAAAAAACTAGGGGGGCCAAAAATTCTTATTCCCGTTTTCAAACGTCCCCCCACTTCTAGTATCCCACTTCTACCCCACCTCTGTGGTTACCTCTCCCATAATCCTCCTGTATCTAATCCTTTTGCTGTCCTCGGCTCAGACGTCCCTACTTCAACGCCTCAGTCTAATCTCGCTTCTTCGAGTTCTCCCCACAAAGCCCTCATACGACGAGACCTCGTACGACACCTCCTCCCAATCGTCCCTCTACTTCTAAAAAGTCAAAAAAAGGTCCGGTAACACCTCATACCCATCTTCCACCTCCTCATTTTACCCTCCCGGGTCTCTGTCCCTAGTTCTTCCCCTCTCACTGCTCAGTTACAATTTGCAGAGGTTCACCCTCCTCCTCGTAATGAACCTTCCTCCCCTGTTCCCTCCCAAGTTTCTTCCTCTTCTGCCACCTCCCGGGTTTCCCCTCCCCTCTTCTGCCCCCTTTCCACGCTTCTCCAGTTCCATCCACCCTTTTGGGCCCCCCCCTACCTTGTACAGTCCAATACAGTTCCAATCTTTTACTCATCCCCCTACCATTCCCAATTTTGGGTCTCCCAAAACGACATCTCGGGAATTCCGAAAAACTTGAAGCAATCTCTGAATATATTGCAGAGACCAAACCATCAATGGACATGATCCACCTTCCACTCTTTCTCTCTCCCCCTGCTCCATCTGCACAACTCCTTTCTTCACAGCGCAACCGTTCCTTCGCTGCTTGAACGTTTTCCACTGCCTCCGCATGTGGACTTTTTCAAACCTTCTAGTCCGTGGGAAACCCCTTTAAACCTGCGGATTTCAATATCTTTATCATTGCCAATCAGGGCCTATTTACATGGAATATACGCGGCCTAAGGGTAATCGGGGTGAGCTTCAGATTTACTCTCCCAGTTTGCCCCTTTTGGGTGTTTGCTTACAGGAACCAAAATTACACTCTGCTGTTATTTCTCACATCTCAGGCTATAATTTATTGTATTCTTCAGATCCTTTTCCTGATGGGACCTTTAATGAAAGTGCCCTTCTTCTCCGCACTGATATCCATACCACAGCTATTTGTTCATCCTTCCCCTGCATTACACAGGGAGCCCGTATCCACTTACATGGTGGTATACGCTCTGTTCTTTATATCCTCTCCTTCTCGGCATTATCAAATTTCCCGGGTTTTGCCTTCCTTGTTTCGTCATTACCGCCACCGATTTTGTTACTTGGTGATTTTAATGCCCACCATTTCCTCTGGGGGGCTCACTGTGATTCCCGTGGGAAATTTAGTTAGAGGCTTTTCTTGCCACCCACCCCCTCCATGTTTTAAATACAGGTACTCACACCCATTTTGATCCTCGGACCATACTCTCTCTTGCATCGATCTCTCAGTCTGCTCTTCCTCCGCCACATTAGACTTCACTTGGTCTGTTCTCCCGGACTTACATGACAGTGATCATTTCCCAATTCATTTTTACTTCCCCTTCATATTCGCCACCTCTTCGCACAACACGCTGGCAATTTAATCGGCAAATTGGAACCTTTACTCACACCTAACTGTTTTTAGAGAGGTTCCTTCTTCGTCCTCCATCGATGAGGCTTTAACATCTCTTCACGTCCTCCGTTTTTCACCGCAGCTTTCTCATTCTATACCACTCCAAACTTGCGGGCAGGCATTCCTCAGAAATGCGTGCCTTGGTGGTCCTCCCTGCTTGTTGGCCGTGCAGTACGATTTTAAACGCGCTGTATGGGGCAAGTACCGTACAATAGAACCACAGAAGCGACTCCTTGAGATTTTAAACAGAAGCGTTTGCGCTTTCTCGCCGTGTCATCCGAGACGCGAAACGCACTTGCTGGCGAGATATGTCTCCACCATCACCTCTGCTTCCTCATATGAGTGCAGTCTGGAAAAAATAAGATAACTGAAAGTGGTAAATATTCTCCTGACCAGCTCCTGTTCTGCGGGTTGCCAGTGTTGATATAGCAAACCCACTAGACTGTGCCAATTAAATTGCAATCATCTGGTCCGTTATTCCAGGGACTCCACTATGGGCCCCTCATTCTTATCCTCAAAGATGCCAGAGAGTTAGCACCCTTGGACTTTTCTTCTCTCAGAGAAGACAGTATAAAATGTGCCTTACACTTTCAAGAACTGAGGCAACACTCTCAGCTTTTCCGATCATCGCAGCTGGGCCCGACGACATTCGATATTCGTATGCTACAACATTTAAATCATCAGCCCTTGCAGTCCATTACCCTTTAGTATATATATCCTTATTGGTCACAAGGGAGTTCTTCCACCGCTGTGAAATCCGCCATTGATCTCCCTTTCCCAAACCAGGCACAACGGGACATGAAACCGTCCCACAATTCGTTCCCATTGCTCTTACCAGTGCATGTTTTTTGCAAAGTAATGGTAACCCATAGTAAAAAGACGTTTAGGTGGTGGTATTAGAGACACACAACATCTCTCCACTCGTCTATATGGGCTTTCCGTAAGGGAACGATCTACCATGAGACCCCTTACTACCTTGGATACGTATTTCGTAATGCCTTTGCGAATATCCACAGTCATTGCTCATTTATTTTTTGACCTTGAGAAGGCATATGACCAACTTGGAGTATAATATTTTAGCCCAAGCAAGCCCACTCCTTAGCCTTCAGAGGCAATCTACCATCCTTCCTTAGGGAGAACTTTATAACTACAGGCATTTCCGATTATGGGTTAATAATTGCTCTTACCCCGACTTTATGCCAAGCTGAAGGTTGTCCCCCCATGGGATGGTGTTTTGAGCACTACCACATTTTTCCTCTCCTTGGAATAAATGATTGGCCTCTAGTCTTACAAGAAATTAATTTGTCATCACTCTATTTTGATGACTTCGCTATTGCCTGTGGCAGGCGCTGACTGTCACCGTCCTTACAGTTTTCTCTCCAACAATGCAGTCACCGTGTTTCCAATTGAGGCCACCACACTTGGGTTTAAAATTTTCCAGCACTAAAACCCACCAAATCACTTTTCACTAGAGAACGCTCTGTCCTCTCCGATCAATCCTTTGTACCTCTATGGCTCCCGTAGCCCTGAACTTGACACAGTCAAGTTTCTGGGCACTGCCTCTTTGATCGTAGGTTTATCCATGGAAAACCTCACATTACCTCTCTGAAGGCAACTTTTCATAGCCATCTGAAACCTTTCTTAACCCTTTGAGGGTTGATCGTCGTACTAGTCCTTCTTACGCGTAGGGGTTTTTGTCGTAGCAAGTACGGCATAAAATTCTAGGGCGCCTCAAATCTCACAGAAAAGGCGATAATCCTATATGTGAAGAGAATGGGTCGGTGTGGGTGGGTGTGCGCAGTAGGAATGAAAAATCTGGACCACCAGTGGGTGCAATGTGTGGGAATGCCATCATAGTACACAAAATCCACCTAACTGTGTAAGAAGTTCCTCACTCCTCGGCGAATTGGGGACACTTTTGTTCCCCAGTGACAGTTCTAATACAATGGGAAGTGACAGTGAAGATTGAGTTTCAAGGTTCTGGTGAGGTTTTGACCGCGGAAACTAATGACCATAATATGGGTAATAGTGAGGAAAACCCAGACAACCCACAGCCTTCCCACCTCTGGTGCTGGGTCCGTCGTTCATTGTACAGAATCAAAGAGGAAACTCCTATTTCCCAAAATCCCAGACTCATGTATGTTAGGCATTGTGAAGATAAAGATAGTGATTTATGAACACAAGATCTTCAAAACTTGTTCCAAATGAAAGGAGTAGAGGAGTTAGGAGGAGCAGAGGCTGATGAGGCAAAGGAGGGAGGAGGCAAGAGGATGAGGAGGCAAGAGGAAGGAGGAGGCCAGAGGAGAGGAGTAGGATGAGGAGGAGGATGAAGAAGAGGAGGAGGAGGAGAGAGGAAGAATTAGGGAGGAGGAGGAGGAGGAAGCAGAAGAAGATTACGTAATGATATCAATAATACATAATAAAAAATATTAAAATAAAATTTAAAACAACATTTTAAATAATAATAATATACATAAAAAAATAATAAAAAAATAATAAAATAATAATAATAATAATACATAATATATAGAAAATAGTTTAATAATAATAATATGTAATTAATAAAGTTCACTCCTAGACCGTAACAAGATAAGGGGAGATAACATCTGATAAGTGCAGCGTTTTGATTATGGTAAATGAGGGTAGAGCAGATGCAAAAGATGAGATGAACAATCGCCCTCCCTTTGTTTTTGGCTGTATACTAACATTTCTGTCTGTCTATTTGCCTGTCTGTCAGCTCCCTGTCTATCATTCTAGCTCTCGTCTCAGAGAGCCACAAGACTGCATCATCACTTTTACTCACATCATGCAAGCAGAGTAAAGCACTTTGTCTGGTATCTTGGGTCATCCCTAGGATAATTTATACCATTATTCTTGTATTATGTGTTCCTGTGAGACAGAGATAACAGACAGATAGAATGAGGGAGAAAGATAATTAGATTAAATGAGGAGGGATAGCAGGCAACCGACCCATTGTTTTGACAGGCCCGAGGGGAAAGAGTAATGATGCCAATTATGACACATTGACAGCTGCGGACTCCTTTAATTTACACTATGGACAAGGAGGAGAAGAGTAGGGAAAGGACAACAAAAAAGATAGAGGAGATGAGGAAGATGGATGAGAGGAGGAAGAGGAGGATAAGGACCGACTCATGGAAACTTGTGTTCATCAAGAACGCAAAAAGGGCCCCTATCAGGCCCTTTTCCACCTAGGGGAAGGGAGCATGGACACGGGGGTCGTCCCTCAGTTACTAAAAAAAAACAGACATAGCCCCACTCACAAAGGGGGCAGTAAAGCAACAGCAAAGAACTACAGACCAATAGCACTAACATCCCATATCATAAAAATTTTTGAAAGGGTCCTAAGAAGCAAAAATCACCACCCATCTAGAAACCCATCAGTTACACAACCCAGGGCAACATGGGTTTAGAACAGGTCGCTCCTGTCTGTCTCAACTACTGGATCACTACGACAAGGTCCTAAATGCACTAGAAGACAAAAAAAAAGCAGATGTAATATATACAGACTTTGCAAAAGCCTTCGACAAGTGTGACCATGGCGTAATAGCGCACAAAATGCGCGCTAAAGGAATAACAGGAAAAGTCGGCCCGATGGATCTATAATTTCCTCACTAACAGAACACAGAGAGTAGTCGTCAACAGAGTAAAGTCCGAGGCAGCTACGGTGACAAGCTCTGTCCCACAAGGCACAGTACTAGCTCCCATCTTGTTCCTCATCCTCATATCCGACATAGACAAGGATGTCAGCCACAGCACCGTGTCTTCCTTTGCAGATGACACCCGAATCTGCATGACAGTGCCCTTCCATTGCAGACACTGCAAGGCTCCAGGCGGACATCAACCAAATCTTTCAGTGGGCTGCAGAAAAAAATATGAAGTTCAACGATGAGAAATTTCAATTACTCAGATATGGTAAACATGAGGAAATTAAATCTTCATCAGAGTAAAAAAACAAATTCTGGCCACAAAATAGAGCGAAACACCAACGTCAAAGACCTAGGAGTGATTATGTCGGAGGATCTCACCTTCAAGGACCAAAACATTGTATCAATCGCATTGCTAGAAAAATGACAGGATGGATAATAGAAACCTTCAAAAACTGGGGAGGCCAAGCCCATGATGACACTCTTCAGGTCACTTGTTCTATCTAGGCGGGGAATATTGCTGCACTCTAACAGCACCTTTAAAGGGCAGGTGAAATTGCCGACCTAGAAAATGTACAGAGAACTTTCACGGGCGCATAACGGAGATAAAACACCTCAATTACTGGGAGCGCTTGAGGTTTCTAAACCTGTATTCCCTGGAAACGCAGGAGGAGAGATACATGATTTTTATACACCTGGAAAAAACCTAGAGGGACTAGTACCAAACTTGCACACGAAAATCACTCACTACGAAAGCAAAAGACTTGGCAGACGATGCACCATCCCCCCAATGAAAAGCAGGGGTGTACTAGCACGTTAAGAGACCATACAATAAGTGTCAGGGGCCGAGACTGTTCAACTGCCTCCCAGCACACCCTAAGGGGATTACCAACAGACCCCCTGGCAGTCTTCAAGCTGGCACTGGACAAGCACCTAAAGACAGTTCCTGATCACCCGGGCTTGGCTCGTACTTGGTTTGCGTGCAGCCCGCAACACCTGGTTGATCAGGCGTGATCCACCAGGAGGCCTGGTCACAGCCCGGGCCGCGGGGGCTTGACCCCCGAAACTCTCTCCAGGAAAACTCCGGGAATCATTATGTTTTGCATGTAATGACTACCACCAAGATAAGGACATGAGAATTAAAAAATCAGGAAAATTTTCAGTTTCACCCCAACCCAACGATTTTCTGATGTGGTTTTTGCTTTTTGGGGGAAATATTAGTAAATTTAAATTGATTTTTTCTACACACTTCCGTCGAAACTTAAAAACTAAGCTTTTGCGACGGAATGATGTAAAACACAATCAATTGAATCTGTTAGAAATGTAAAGATTTAAAAGACGGACAAAGTGTTTTAAAAAAACCAAAAAAACGAAGTAAAATTTGTTTTTTTTTAGGTTTTTTTTTATGTATTTTTCCCAAAAAAACGTTTTTAATGGTGCACATCTTTCCGGGCAAAAACCCTATCAGGAAACTCCTTAACATTTAGAGGTGAAAACAAACATTACCATAACACCAATGCTATCAACAAAAAACTTCGTTAATTTGTCACAGTAAACGCTTGAAAAACGTGTAATTACTACGAAAATTGGGAGGAATCCCCCTATCCCCCCTTAGCGGAAAACACAGCTGTTTGATGTAAACAAAGGCGTGTTGAGTGTTGTACATGGTTATTTTTATTTTTTTTTATTTTATTTCATTATTTAAATTTTTGTTTTGATTAAATTTTTTAAAAAAATCAATTTTATCTCCAAACATTTAACTTTTTAGGGGGGGCCCCCTTTTTGCACTGCACCACGGCGCAGTCTTGGATTTCCCAAACCCCCTTGGACCGCGGCCCCCAAATGCGCGGGGCCCTAGGCAAATGCCTCGTTTCCTAGCGGTAACCCGGGCCCTGGTGTCGATCAGTTTAATTTTTAAAAAATGCAAATTTTAAATTTGGGCAGTTAAAAATCAAGCCTCTTAAAGGGGGGGCTCCTTGGGGGGGTTAAAGAGGTCTTGGGTCTGAGGAATTAGACCTATGGGTCTTTTCCTCAACCGAACCTAATTACCCCCCAACTCCCCTCCCCTACCCCCATCCCCCCATCCTCCCCTTTTTCCTTTCCTCCCCCTCCCCCCCACCCCTCCCTTTTGCGTTTCCTTTTTTTTGTCCTTTGGGGATTTCTCCCACAGGCGCGCAGTTCCGGGTGGGGGAAAGGGATACCGGGCCCATCCATTCCGTTGAGGTTCTAGGGTGGCGTGTTTGCCGGGGAAAGGAAAAATTTTCGCCGGGGGGGATGTCCCGACCCCTTCCGGAAACCCCGGAGTAGCTTTGGGTGTCTTTGGGCGACGATTATTCGGGGAACCCAAATTTCGGTTTCCGGGGGGTGGTGCCGAAGGGGGTATGTTTTTGTGGTGGATACCCCGCCCCCCTCTTTTTTTGCCCACCGGGGAGCTGGGCAGATGTGAGGTTTTTCCCCCGGATTGTTAGTTTATAGCATTGGGGGGGTAGGCAGGGGTTCCCTGCGCATCTGCGCTACTTGCGGGCGAGGCCCTTTTGGGGGCGGGAGGGAGATTTCGGGCCCCCCCCCCGGGGCCCCCCTTTTTTTTTTCTTTTTTTTTATTTTTTTTTCTTTTCTTCTTTTTTTTTTTTTTAAAAACAAAAGAAAAAAGAACCCAACCATGGCAGCCCTATCCATAACCTGGTCCCCCCCGGGCCCCCCTTTTTGATACCGCACCCCGTTCTGACCCGCCTCGTCTTTGGACCACCTTTAACATTCCTCTGCTTAAACCCATTGCCTGCTGTTTCCTCACCCGCTTCAGGACGAGCCCCGACTGACTCCTTCGATTTATTTGGACCTTCGCTCTCCTCTGAAGCTTTCCGGCCTCTCCCCCACGGTGCGGGAATTTTTCAAAACGCCAACCCGTTCCACGTCGGACCAACTCTGGTCCCCCTGCCTAAACGCCAACGCAAATTTCCTGCTGATGAACTTTTCCCCCTTCTGTTTTTCTCAGAAACGATCAAACATCCTTTTACTACCTTTCCACACTCGTTTTTAGAGAACAGTGGACTAAATTTTTTCACTTTACGACCAACTTCCTCTACTGCCTTCTTTCTGACCAATATAGGGGAAAGGAAATCCCACGCCATGTTTGGGGAAAGAATTTCTTTTTATGCTCTTAAGAGGGTATGTGCATCATTTTCCGTAAGAATGTACCCCGGCTCATGAGCTCCTCATCTTTCCCATATCAATACTGTTTCCCGTCACTCTTGAAAAACATCATTCCCCCAATTCTTGGTGGTACCATCATTTGCCCATACCCCTGTTCAACAAAATTTCCCGACATGGGCCCGAATTCTAGAACACTGAAATCCCAAATCCCCAACCTCAAGGGAGACACTTTCGTTCTTTTCCTTCCCCTGGGCGGAGCGATACCCCACAATGTGTCCTTAACTTTTGACAGCCCGGGAAATCCCAAACCTCATTTTTTTATATGCAGGACATCGGTTCAATTTGAAAAGGTGATCCCCACACCACAACATGTAGAAAATTTCGGCGATTTGGCCATTTCCGCAAATTTCAGATCATCGCCGAATGCCCCGTCGTGGTGCCGAGACCTTTAAAGTTTGCAAAACGATCTCCCTTTGCCTTAAATGTCATGAGGCCACCCCTCGACTCTCCCGTTTTTCAGGTCATTTAAACGGCGGGAAAAACCGTTACCTCAAAGAGACAGGCATTTCTCATCTCCGCCCCCAAGGGAGACTCCCCCCGTTTTCTTATTTCCCCTGTTTCAAAACGTCCCCCCACTTCTAGTATCCATCTTTTACACCCCCTCTTGGTTACCTTTTCCCATAATCCTCCTGTATCTAATCCTTTTGCTGTCTCGGCTCAACGTCCCTACTTTAACGCCCCATCAATCTCCTTCTTCGATTCTTCTCACAAGCCCTATCGCGAGACCTGTACGACACCTCCTCCCAATCGTCCCCCTACTTCTCAAAAGCAAAAAAAAAAGGGCCGGGGAACACCTCATACCCTCTTCCACCTCCCCATTTTACCCTCCCTGTCTCTGTCCCTAGTTCTTCCCCTCTCACTGGCTCAGTTACAAGTGCAGAGGTTCACCCTCCTCCTCGTAATGAACCTTCCTCCCCTGTTCCCTCCCAAGTTTCTTCCTCTTCTGCCACCTCCCAGGTTCCTGCCTCTTCTGTCCCCTGCCACGCTTCTCCAGTTCCCTCCACCCTCTCGCCCCCCCCCTACCTTGGTACAGTCCAATACAGTTCCAATCTTTACTCATCCCCCTACCATTCCCAATATTGTCTCCCATACGACATCTCTGAATTCCGAAAAACTTGAAGCAATCTCTGAATATATTGCAGAGACCAAACCATCAATGGACACTGATCCACCTTCCACTCTTTCTCTCTCCTCTGCTCCATCTGCGCAACTCCTTTCTTCACAGCGCACCGTTCCTTCGCTGCTTGAACGTTTTCCACTGCCTCCGCATGTGGACTTTTCTAACCCTTCTAGTCCGTAGGAACCCTTACCTGCGGATTTCAAGTATCTTTATCATTGCCAATCATGGCCTATTTACAGTGGAATATACGCGGCCTAAGGGGTAATCGGGGTGAGCTTCAGATGTTACTCTCCCAGTTTGCCCCTGTTGGTGTTTGCTTACAGGAACCAAAATTACACTCTGCTGTTATTTCTCACATCTCAGGCTATAATTTATTGTATTCTTCAGATCCTTTTCCTGATGGGACCTTTAATGAAAGTGCCCTTCTTCTCCGCACTGATATTCCATACCATCAGCTATTTGTTCATACTTCGCTGCATTACACAGCAGCCCGTATCCACTTACATAGGTGGTATACGCTCTGTTCTTTATATCTCTCTCCTTCTCGGGCATTATCTATTCCGGATTTTGCCTTCCTTGTTTCGTCATTACCGCCACCGATTCTGTTACTTGGTGATTTTAATGCCCACCATTTCCTCTGGGGGGGGTCTCACTGTGATTCCCGTGGAATTCAGTTAGAGGCTTTTCTTGCCACCCACCCCCTCCATGTTTTAAATACAGGTACTCACACCCATTTTGATCTCTCTTGCATCGATCTCTCAGTCTGCTCTTCCTCTGCCGCATTAGACTTCACTTGGTCTGTTCTCCCGGACTTACATGACAGTGATCATTTCCCAATCATTCTTACTTCCCCTTCATATTCGCCACCTCTTCGCACAACACGCTGGCAATTTAATCGGGCAAATTGGAACCTTTACTCACACCTAACTGTTTTTAGAGAGGTTCCTTCTTCGTCCTCCATCGATGAGCTTTTACATCTCTTCTCGTCCTCCGTTTTCACCGCAGCTTCTCATTCTATACCCCAAACTTCGGGCAGGCATTCTCAGAAATGCGTGCCTTGGTGGTCTCCTGCTTGTGCTCGTGCAGTACGTTTGAAACGCGCTGTATGGGGCAGGTACCGGTACAATAGAACCACAGAGCGACTCCTTGATTTTAAACAGAAGCGTGCGATTGCTCGCCGTGTCATCCGTGACGCTAAACGCACTTGCTGGCTCCTGTTCTGCGGGTTGCCAGTGTTGATATAGCAAACCCACTAGATGTTGAATATGAAATTGGCAATCATCTGGTCCGTATTTCTCAGGGACTCCATCTATGCCCCTCATTTCTTTCCTCAAAGTCTGCCAGAGAGTTAGCACCCTTGGACTTTTCTTCTCTCAGAGAAGAACAGTATAATGTGCCTTTTACACTTCAAGAACTGGAGGCAACACTCTCAGCTTGTCGATCATCGGCAGCTGGGCCCGACGACATTCATATTCGTATGCTACAACATTTAAATCAGTCAGCCCTTGCAGTCCTATTACGCCTTTACAATCTTATTTGGTCACAAGGAGTTCTTCCACCGCTGTGGAAATCCGCCATTGTTCTCCCTTTCCACAAACCAGGCACTACGGGACATGAAACCTCCCACTATCGTCCCATTGCTCTTACCAGTGCAGTTTGCAAAGTAATGGAACGCCTAGTAAATAGACGTTTAGTGTGGTATTTAGAGACACACAACAGTCTCTCCACTCGTCAATATGGCTTTCGTAAGGGACATTCTACCATAGACCCCTTACTACGCTTGGATACGTATGTTCGTAATGCCTTTGCGAATAACCACTCAGTTATTGCCATATTTTTTGACCTTGAGAAGGCATATGACACAACTTGGAGGTATAATATTTTAGCCCAAGCCCACTCCTTAGGCCTTCGAGGCAATCTACCATCCTTCCTTAAGAACTTTTTAACTGACAGGCATTTCCGTGTTTGGGTTAATAATGTGCTCTCCCCGGACTTTATCCAAGCTGAAGGTGTCCCCCAGGGATGTGTTCTGAGCACAACACTTTTTCTCCTTGGTATTAATGATTTGGCCTCTAGTCTTACATCAAATATTTTGTCATCACTCTATGTTGATGACTTCGCTATTGCCTGTGCAGGCGCTGACTGTCACCTCCTTACAGTTTCTCTCCAACATGCAGTCGACCGTGTTTCCAATTGGGCCACCACACGTGGGTTTAAATTTTCCAGCACTAAAACCCACCAAATCACTTTCACTAGACGCTCTGTCATCTCCGATCATCCTTTGTACCTCTATGGCTCCCGTATCCCTGAACGTGATACAGTCAAGTTTCTGGGCCTCCTCTTTGATCGTAGGTTATCCTGGAAACCTCACATTACCTCTCTGAAGGCAACTTGTCATAGCCAGCTGAACCTTCTTAAAACCCTTGCTCATCTTTCGTGGGGAGCTGATCGTCGAACCCTCCTTCGCCTACATTCCACCCTTATTTTATCGATACTTGATTATGGTGACCAGATCTATTCAGCGGCATCTCCTGCTACTCTCTCTAGCCTTAATCCCATTCATCACCAAGGATTACGTTTATGCCTTGGTGCTTTTCGCTCTTCCCCTGTCGAGAGCCTCTATGCAGAAGCGAACGTTCCATCCTTATCCGATCGCCGTGATGCCCATTGCCTGCGCTACTATGTACGCTCTCATGATCTCCGCAATCCTTCCATTTATAGAATGGTCACTGATATTAGTAGACATTCTTTATTTGTTCGCCGCCCCTGTATACTCCGTCCCTTCTCTCTTTGCCTTCATTCGCTCTTGTCTTCTCTTCAACTACCACCTTTCTATGTACATGTAGCATCTCACTTTTCCCTACCCCCCTGGGAAGTTCCAGCTGTTCGAGTCTGTTCTTTCTCCCTCCCTTGTCCC
>NC_069458.1:5564404-5589302 GCF_026875155.1 Cherax quadricarinatus | reverse complement strand
GCACTCACTATTATTCAAAGCACGAACCACGTGGTCGCTACCCTAGGGGACTCTCATATTTGATGTCCCAATTCGAGCTGCCCAGGGTAACACAAGGCCCCAGCCCTGCGGGTTTCATCCTCCCCTCTCACTCGGGTAGTGCCCTTTAACATTTTGGGTGATGGGGTTTTCCCAGCCCCATGCCCCAACATCCTGGCTCTCCATTTTCGGGACCCCCAGTGGCCCGGGTTTTCCCACAATCCCCTGGGGTTTGAAACCCCCATAACCACAATTTTGCTCTGCTGGAGTGAGCTCTTCTTCCCACCTCAGCAAGTTGCCACCATTGCTCTGGGCTCTCTTTCAATTCCTCTCTTGGCCTCCTGCATTTCTGTGGGGATTATATGTCAGGGGAACCCTTCCTACTGAACAAAAAAAACTAATGGAAAAATAAATAAATAAAGAAATGATTTAGGAAAAACAAGAAAAATGATTTTGAAAATTTTTTATTTAAAAATTTTAAATATAATAAAAAAAAAATGGCCTCAGTTCTTATTTTGGGTAGGATAGGTAGGCCCGATATTCCCTATGTTATTTATGTAGGTTATCCTGGGCAAGGAAACAGATTTCTAAAAACTCCTACCACTTGGAGGGAGCAAAAATTAGAAAGGTAAGGCCGGTTTAGAATAATGTTAATAAGTTTTAAAAAACAACTCTCCCCCTTTATCGGCGTCTATCCGGAAGCCCACGCCAGGAACAGAGCGACAAAAAGAGAAAATAACACTGGTTACCCAATCATGAAAAAAACATTTAAGAAAGAAAAAAAATGAAAATGAAAAAATCATTCGGGGAACCGGGCAACACTAGAAAAGAAACCCAAAACAGTAATACTCCTGGTAGATCCCCTACCTGATTGGGAGAAAGTGGGAGGCGAAGTGACCTCCAAACCCCAATCCACACCGGGAAAAGGTCATATTACCGGGATAGAAACTTTAAAAAATCGGACCCCGGGAACTATTTTCCCCCAGCCCCCAGAGAGGGGGGGGTGTGTGCGCGCGCAACTAACTCGCAAATGGTTCCGGGTGCCCGAACAACCTTAACCCCACACACCTATTTTTTCCCCACAAAACCCCCTTCCAAAAACTTATGGACGGAGTCAATATCAACGAACAGAGGAAAAGCACTAAATAAAACCCCTGGGCTCAGCCAATCAAAAAGTGGTTTTCAGAGCCAGAAATTAAACGACTTTAATTTATGGGGCTAATAGCCAGAGCCATCTCAAGATTTGCTTTGCCCCTTTTAAATTTTTCCAAGTACATCATGGCTTGTACTGTTTCAAGCAAAAAGGGGTTTACCGATAGGTAGTTTTAAAATCACTATACCCAACAAAGCATAAAAATCTTTCCCCACAGGGGAATACTTTTTTCTCGGGGCAGAAGCTTTACTGGCAAAGATACTGGAAAGGTGTCCCTCATAATATTGAAGTATAAGCCCCGATCCAGAATGGAGGCATCTTTTGGGAACAAAAAAAATTTTATTAAAACTGGAAATTTTTTGGGACGGGGGGGTTTTGAAAAATACTCTTAATTTCTTCGAAGTTGGTTGGCTCCTCAGAACAACTAAGGGGTTCCCTTGACACCCTTTTTCAAATATTGTAAAACGAATTTAAAGCTACTTAGATTTGGTACGAAATTTCTGAGAATTTTACAGATCCAAGGAAACTCTTAATAATTTTTTAGTACAGGAACGACTTTCAAAAACAGCTTGGTCTTATTAGAAGTGGTGAGAATTTTTTGGGAAATAAATAACCCAAGGTATTGTCCTTTGATACCCAAAGAAAGCACTTTTGGGGTTTAAAAGAAAATCCTAGTTCTTATCTTTAAAAAACAAGCGATAGTGTTTTTAGAGGGTCTTCCCGACATTTTCATATAAAAAATATTATCAAAAACACTATCTTCTTTAGATCGAAAGAACTATTCTCAAAACCAATATAGGGGCACATCGGAACCAAGCCGAAAGGCTTTGTGCGATATTGCATTAGCCCTCTATAGGGGGAAACGTGAAGGTTTCAGTCTGGGTGTAAGGGCCCTTTGAGGTATCTTGGGAGATTCAACCCGGAAGAAATTGCAGTCAAGGAAATTTATAAAAGTCAGATAAATTACGGGGCAGGGTTTCTCATCCCATTTTTATGTATTTAAATAACAAAATCTTGGGGCAATCGGTAAAATTATCGGGTTTCTTAACCATAACAACGGGTGACAGAAAGTTTATTTAAGGGTTTCATAAAATTTTAAGTTAAATATTTTTGTAAACCTCATTATCAAAATTTTTTCCGTAAGTGAACGGGAACAGGGTAATTTTCCGCTTTACTGGTTCATGACCGAAAATTCAATTTTGGTACAAATGGGGGAAAAATCCTGGTACCTCTGGAATAGTCAGAAAATAATTTACTAAGGCACTTACTTGAACTTTTGTTTTTTATAAGTCTTGTTAATTTTGACTTTTTACTTCTTTGGTGGGGGGATCAGGTTTTAAGATATCCGATTTTCCTTCGATTCTGTAAAAGACCGTCATCTATAAACAAACTCTACATTCGTACGAATCACCACTTTTATCCAAGCTGAAAGAAGAAGTACTTCGTAAAAAGGCATTTACGAAAAGATTAACTTCTTTTCTATGGTACCGTTTCAAAAATATTGACTGTACATTCTCTCCCCAAAACCCTTGACATCCAAATATAATCTACCTTTTGCAGACCTTCCTACTTTATACGGTCCACCCATGTAATTAGAAATTGTTGGTTTTGTAGGTGGGAGAACTAAAACTTCACAACCCCAACTTAAACTACGTTTGGAATTTTTTAGGTCAAAAAGGTCGTCGTTTCCATAACATCTCTGGTTTTTACTGACCAAATCGGGGTTTTTTTTTCCCAAACCCTTTCCCCTTAGATCTAAAAGAAACGATAGCTTTTTGAACCTAGGTTTAATTTTTTGGACCAAAGTTCATTCAAAATAGATAGGGACCACAGCTTGTCTCCCATAAAGCAATTAAAAAGGGAATAACCAGGGAACCTTTAAATCCCCGCCATTGCGAAAAGAGCACAGGTAAAAATCTATGCCATCTTTTGGGTTTAAGAATCAAGTTTTTTTAGTATTATTTGGATGGCATGTTGTCGCTCCACCTCCGTTACACATGGGATGGTAAGGTGTAGTAAAAAAGAGGTTTAAAACACCTACAATTAAAAAACGTGTTCCTTTAAATTCTGAAGTGAATTGAGCCCCTTTATCCGACAGAATTTAAACGAGGTAACCTCACGGAAAAATAGAAAAAAGGCTTCTGCGACTTCTATGGACAATGGTTTTTAAAGGGGTACCGCCTCGGGGGAAGCTGGACGCGTATCAATCTATTTTAAAAATTTTAACCTCCTGATAGCGGGGTTGATAGGCCCAAACTATATCTACTGCAACCCTTAAAAAGGGGACGAGAAAATTGGCATCTTTACCATGGGAAACCTCCTAGCCCTACCCTTCTGCGTGGAAAGTTGACTACGTGACATGATCTGCAGTACTTATGATTCAGGGGAAAAGCTGGCCAGAAAATAGGTCCTTTTTATATAGTCTTCCAAGTGAAAAATGGCCAAAAGACGGGCAAGTCATGAGAAATTTTTAAAATATTTTCAGGGCAATCCGCGGAATGATAACAGTTTCGACCAACGTCTTTGGGGCTTGCCCGCAGACACTATGCCCTTGTAAAAAGATCGTGTTTGAACCAAATTTGAAAAAAAATTTCTTTCTCTGGTCACCTCCCATTTAAAGCTAATTTCCGAGATTCCCAAGGGAAGGACAAGTCTTTTGAAGACCCCCTAAATCTATATGAGCAGCTCGATTGGCTTTCCTTTCGAAAAACTAATGGGGATAGGTTTTCCTTAACTGAGCCTGGTAACGACGTTAACGAGCAGTTTTTATAGATTGGCCACACGTAGTTTCCCCCCTGGCGTCTGCGTTTCCATTTAAGTGACTGACTTTTCTAAAGGGGTTTTCCGGAGTTTTGTAACCATCAGCTCCCTGATTTAGGGGAACCCCAAATGAATCTCATCTGGGAAATACTGGAAGAAACAGAGATATTAGGTTCCAACCCTTCCTTGGAAACTCCAAATTCCAAACAGTCCTTTTTCAGATGGGAAAGTACCCTTGTATGTTCCCAACCAAAACAAACAGAGGTTATCGGGGGAACTCACATCTACCCATCCGGAAACCCTTTTCACCTAACAAAAAATCGACGTTGGGGAAAAAAAACGCTTTTCCTAAATATCAGTTAATTTAGTGACTAAAACGTAAGAATCTAGGGTTTGGGAAAAGCTTTCTCGAATAACAATACGGGCAACCTGTGTCTCTAAGAATGGTTATACATTCTACCAATTTTACTGTACCCTTACTAAAAGGTCGTTTTGTTTGATTCGTGAAAAATTACCGACATTTTCACCTTTTTTTTTTAGACAGTCGGGGCGTCTATGACCCCCCCATTCAGTTGAAACACTTTACGTGAAGGGCCCTGAATTTTTTAGGTACGGAGGGGTTTTGGACCCCCAATTGCTTAGGGACAACAGGGTTATATCGCTACGCTCTTTAGGTATTATTATGACGCACGCATATATATCGCAGCTTGTGCCATTTCTGCAGCCGTATGAACGTTTCTTCTTTAATGAATATTCGTAAGTCAAGTTTTTCAGAAAAAGGAATTGATCTCTTACCACATCTCGTAAAAATTCGAAATCGTGGCAACCCCAGCACTATCAATCCACGAATCAAATAATCGAAAAGTTTGTTAAGAAATTTCATTAATTTTGAGAGGGGGTTATTTTTTAAAGTGCCAAAATCCACCTGTAAAAATGATATTTTTTTGAAAGCATGTAGATAGGGTTTTTTTCAGCAGCTATAAAGAAATAAAAATCAAGGGTAGAGTGGAATAGACGTTTTTAAAGGAACCGACATAGTAAACCAAGCCTAGACCCAAGAAACTACTGGCCCGTCACAGAGAGAGCAGTACTCTCGAACTAGTAATATAGCCGCTAGGGCATCTTTTTCGAGAAAGGTGGATTTTGGCTCCTAATATTAGGTTCTTGGGGAAGGGGATTCCCCGTACCCCTTCGTCTATTTTCTGCTTAATAATTTTTACCTTCTTTGGGTTCTAATTCCAACCCGATTTTTTCTAAAATCAATTCCCTTTATTTTGAGGGTACCTCCTTTTCCTGAACCTATCTTCCTACTTCCTTCCTGTTCGATTTTTTCCCCCCACTAGTCTTTCCTGTTCCTTTTTTTCTTCCGAGCTAGTCTTTCCTGTTCCTTTTTCTCTCACGAGCTGTCTTTTCTCCCTCGAGCTAGCTTTCCCGTTCCTTTTTTTCCTTTAATAGCCATTTTTGCAGTAATGTAACTATCAAGGCTTTGTCCATAAACCCATTTTTCCTTTCCACTTCCAAACCCGAAATCAAAAAAACCCTCTTGTAAAAAGAAATTTAAGCACCCAGCTTTAACTGACAATTAAATTTAAAATAACTCTTGTTACAAAAAAAGGGACACTTCCGCACACTTTAAAATTTCCCAAAGTAGAAAATGAAAAAATATTTCTCCCGGAAAAAATACCTTGTGGGCTCAATAGCCTTACTAAGCAAAATACACACGGTTCAAAACAGGAGGGTTATTTTCAAAGTTCCCCAGGGCCCAAAAAATAGGAAACTTCTAAACCAAAACCCTTTGAACCAAACAACGGTAATCAACCAAATACCCTAATGTTTTTACACCTCAACTAACACACCCTTTTTTATCTTAAATTTTAAATCACAACCATTTTAACCCTCGGGCGAGTTTCTTCAAAAGTCGGATCCCGGCAAGGGGCGCCCTTTTTGGAAAGCCTTCCACTGAACAAAAGAAAATAATGGAAAAAAAAATAAAAAAAGAAATGATTTTAAAACAAGAAAAATGATTTTTTTAGAATTTTCTTAAAAATTTTAAAAATAATAAAAAAAAAGGCCTTCATTCATGTAGTTGGGGGGAGTAGGATGGCCCCGGATTTTTCCCCCTGATGTTATTTATGTAGGTTTTCCTGGGCAATGGTAATCAATTTTTTGGAATCCCCTACCACTTGGGTGGGGCAAAGTAAATATAAGGGCCGGTAGTTGTAGAAAATGTTTAAAAATTTATTAACACCGTTTTTTTTGGGGGGGGGGGGTTTCCGGGCACGCCAAAAAAAGGGTTACAATAAGAGAAAATAACACGGTTACCCATAGTCATGATAATTTTAACATTTAAGAAAGAAAAAAATGAAAATGCCAAAAACATACGGGAACCACAAACACAGAAAAAACAAACAGAAACTCCGGTAGATCACCCTAACCCATTTGGAGAAGGTGGAGGCGAATGACTCTCCAAACTTCAACCACACCAGGGAAGGTCAATATTACCAGATAGAAACTTTAACAATCGGACACCCAAAAAGTTTTGCCCCCGCCCCCCAGAAGGGGGGGGGGGGTTTTCGCGCGCAACGTAACTCGCAATGGGTTTCCCGGGGGCCCGAACAACCTTAACCCCCCCTTACCCTACTTTTCCCTCACATTAAACATCACTGCAATGACCACTTTGTGTTTCCCCCGACGAATGTACCTGCTATGTAGTCCTTTCTCCCGTCTCATCTATTCCTCCCTTTCTCGAATTTCCATCTTTTTTTTACGAGCAGAGCAACCCCACCCCCCCCCTGCCCTTCTTTCTTTTCCCCATGACTGGGATCCTGGGGGAAATTGCATCTTTTTTTGTCCCAGAGTTTTTTTTCTTAAATGCTAATGTCTGGGACTTTTCATTGATTTTTTCTTACCATTCCTCAGTTTTTCATTAACCATCTGCATTTGTGTACCCAAAACCCTTTAACTTCTTTCTAAACGTAACGTGGTGCGGGGGGGGAAAAGAGGGATCGGTTGTGATGGTTTGGGTTTTGGGTTGTTCAGTTTTTCCTTTGGGGGTCGTGGTTGGGGTCCTTCGCAGGGGTTTTTTGGGGTTGCGCTTTTCCCTTCCCTTTATCCTGGGGGATTCTGCTCCCTTTTTCATTTCCCCCATTTCTCCTTTTGTTTTTTTAATCTCTCTTCATTGTCTTCCTTTGCCGCGTTCTGTCTCGGTCGAGGTACACACTCCGGAACTCCTGCTTGCCTCTCAGCCGTGCTTTCTTCCTGCAGGATCATGGTTGGGGTTTTGATTTTTGCCTTGAAAATTATTTTGAGAGGCCGTTTCCCTTTTCTTTGTGAAACCACCCAATTCTCCGAAAATTTGCCACCTGGGTCATGTCCCCCTCGCCTATCACCTTCATGATGTCTTCAATCGCTTTTTTCTCCTCCTCCCTTTCTTTCATCATAAGTTCCCCTTTAGCTTCGTCTAGCCCATAGACAAACACGGATCTCTCCCTTTCCCACCTCCCACTGTGACTCCCATTGCATCCTTTTGATGTGTTTTAGTTCCTTCCCGTGGAGTGTTCCCTTCCTTCAGTCCCTTCCCTAGTTATGGCCCCTATGCTTCTTTTTTTAATCCTTCCTGCCCCCCTGCCCCGGCCCCCACAGGTATCTGGTAAGGCCCTTTGCACATGTCCTAGTTCCTTCAATGTCTTCCAACCTCTCTTTCGTCCTAGAGTGCTCCCTGTCTTTGTTTTGGCCCCATGTGGGTTTGACAGGACCTCTGCATACGTTTAGTTTCCATGCTTCCTTCGGACCTGTTGTCTGTGTTCGATGTAGCCATTGCCGATCTACTTCTGTAATATATTTGTCTCTGTGCTGTTTCAGATGTCTCAGCTCCTCTTCTAATCTCTCTATCTTGATTTCTGCTGCTGTGGCCTGTTTGCTTTCCCCTTCTGCATTCTGCTGCTAACCTCTCTTCCATCTTCCTTTCCAGCTCATCTAGTCTCCTTTCCCCAGTCTTCCTCCCTTTTTTTGAGCTCTACCTCCCATTTTCCCCCCTCTCAGATTCGTCCTTGGAGCCCCTTGTCCTCACCTGGTTTGGGGAGGGGAATAGATGGTTAGGAGAGGGGATGGATGGTTGTGGGGGGTGGAGGATGGTTTTTTGGAGGGGTAGAGATAGTTGGGGGGGGGAGTTAGATGGTTTGGGGGAGAGAGGGGATGGATGGTTATGGGGGAGGGGGGGGGAAAGGTTATTGGAGGGAGGGAGGTTGTTGGGCGGGGGTTAGACGGTTGGGGAGGGGTTAGGTGTTTTTGGGGGGGGGGTAGGGGGCTAAGGTGAGGTGGTTAGGGAAGGGTGGTACGTGTTTGTGTCAAGTGTTTGTGTCAAGTGGTGGAGGGTGTGTGTGTGTGTGTGTGTTTTGTGTGTGTGTGTGTGTGTTTTGGTTGTGTGTGTATGCATGTGGGTGTGTGTGGTGTGTGTGGTGTTATGTGTGTGTACTCACCTATTTGTTTCTCACCTATTTGTGGTTGCAGGGGTCGAGTCCTAGCTCCTGGCCCCGCCTCTTCACCGGTTGCTACTAGGCCCTCTCTCTCCCCGCTCCATGACTTTATCAAACCTCGTCTTAAAACTGTGTATGGTTCCTGCCTCCACTACGTCATTTTCTAGGGTATTCCACTGCCTTAAAAACTCTATGACTGAAGAAATACTTCCTACTATCTCTCTGACTCATTTGTGTCTTCAACTTCCATTGTGGCCTCTTGTTTCTGTGTCCCTCCCTGGAACATCCTGTCCTTGTCCACCTGTCTATTCCACGCAGTATTTTATATGTCGTTATCAAAGTCTCCCCTGACCCTCCTGTCCTCCAGTGTGGTCAGGGCCCATTTTCCCTTAATCTTTCTTCATAGGACATTCCCCTTAGCTCTGAACAACCTTGTTGCAAACCTTTGTAAATTTCTCTAGTTTCTTGACGTGCTTTATCAAGTGCGGGTTTCCAAACAGGTGCTGCATACTCCAGTATGGGCCTGACATACACGGTGTACAGTGTCTTGAATGATTCCTTACTAAGGTATCGGAATTCTGTTCTCAGGTTTGCCAGGGCGCCCATATGCTGCAGCAGTTATCTGATTGATGTGTGCTTTCCCGGGACATGCTCGGTGTTATACTCACCCCAAGATCTTTCTCCTTTAGTGAGGTTTGCAGTCTTTGGCCACCTAGCCTATACTCTGTCTGTGGTCCTTCTGTGGCCCTTCCCCTATCTTCAGACTTTGCATTTGGCAGGATTAAATTTTGAGAAGCCATTTGCTGGACCAGGTGTCCAGTCTGTCCAGGTCTCTTTGAAGTCCTGCCTGGGCCTCATCAGATTTAATTCTCCTCATTAACTTCACATCATCTGCAAACAGGGACACTTCTGAGTCTAACCCTTCCGTCATGCGTTCACATATACCAAAAATACACTGGCCTGGGACCGACCCCTGGGGACCCCGCTCGTCACAGGTCCCCACGTGATACATCTTTAAAGGGACATGACTCGTGTTGCCTCCTGTCAGGTATTCCTGACCATTGCAGTGCCCTTCCTGTTATGTGGTATGTGTGTGTGTGGTGACTCACCTATTTGTACTCACCTAATTGTGGTTGCAGGGGTCGATCCACTCCTGGCCCCGCCCTTCCCGGTTGCTACTGGGCCCTCTCTCTCCCCCTCCATGAGCTTATCAAACCTCGCTTAAAACTTGTATGGTTCCTGCCCCACACGTCATTTCTAGGCTATTCCACTGCCTTACAACTCTATGACTGAAGAAATCTTCCTACTTCTCTCTGACTCATTTGGTTTTCAACTTCCAATGTGGGCCTCTTGTTTCTGTGTCCCCCTCCCTGGAACATCTGTCTTTGTCACCTTGTCAATTCCACGCAGTATTTTATATGTCGTTACATGTCTCCCCTACCCCCGTCCTCCAGGTGGTCAGGCCGATTTCCTTAAATCTTCTCATGGACATCCCCTTACTCGGGAACTAACCTTTTTGAAACCTTTGTACTTTCTCTAGTTCCCTTGAACGTGCTTATCAGTGCGGGTTTCCCAAACAGGTGCTGCATACTCCAGTAATGGGCCTGACATACACGGTACATTTGTCTTGAATGATTCCTTCTAAGGTACAATTCTGTTCCCCAGGTTTTGCCAGCGCCCATATGCTGCACAGTTTATCTGATTGTTTGCTTCCGGAACATGCTCGTGTTAACTCACCCAAGATCTTCTCCTGAGTGAGGTTGCCAGTCTTGGCCCCTAGCCTATACTCTGTCTGTGGGTCTTCGTGGCCTTCCCCTTCTTCATGACTTGGGCATTGCAGGTTTAAATCGAGAAGCCATTTGGCTGGCCAGGTGTCCAGTCTGTCCAGGTCTCTTTGAAGTCCTGTCTGGTCCTCATCAGATTTAATTCTCCTCATTAACTTCACATCATCTGCAAACAGGGACACTTCTGAGTCTAACCCTTCCGTCATGTCGTTCACATATACCAAAAATAGCACTGGTCCTAGGACCGACCCCTGTGGGACCCCGCTCGTCACAGGTGCCCACTGTATACATCTTTACGTACCATGACTCGTTGTTGCCTCCCTGTCAGGTATTCTCTGATCCATTGCAGTGCCCTTCCTGTTATGTGTATGTGTGTGTGTGTGTGTACTCACCTATTTGTACTCACCTATTTGTGGTTGCAGGGGTCGAGTCCTAGCTCCTGGCCCCGCCTCTTCACCGGTTGCTACTAGGCCCTCTCTCTCCCCGCTCCATGAGCTTTATCAAACCTCGTCTTAAAACTGTGTATGGTTCCTGCCTCCACTACGTCATTTTCTAGGCTATTCCACTGCCTTACAACTCTATGACTGAAGAAATACTTCCTACTATCTCTCTGACTCATTTGTGTCTTCAACTTCCAATTGTGGCCTCTTGTTTCTGTGTCCCCTCCCGGAACATCCTGTCTTTGTCACCTTGTCTATTCCACGCAGTATTTTATAGTCGTTATCATGTCTCCCCTGACCCTCCTGTCCTCCAGTGTGGTCAGGGCCGATTTCCCTTAATCTTTCCCCCATAGGACCATTCCCCTTAGCTCTGGAACTAACCTTGTCGAAAACCTTTGTACTTTCTCTATTTTCCCTTGACGTGCTTTATCAAGTGCGGGTTCCAAACAGGTGCTGCAAACTCCAGTATGGGCCTGACATACACGTGTACAGGGGTCTTGAATGATTCCTTACTAAGGTATCGGAATGCGTTCTCAGGTTTGCCAGCGCCCATATGCGCAGCAGTTATCTGATTGATGTGTGCTTCCGGAGACATGCTCAGTGTTATACTCACCCCCAAGTTTCTTTCTCCTTGAGTGAGGTTTTGCAGTCTTTGGCCACCTAGCCTATACTCTGTCTGTGGTCTTCTGTGCCCCTCCCCCATCTTCATGACTTTGCATTTGGCGGGATTAAATTCGAGAAGCCATTTGCTGGACCAGGTGTCCAGTCTGCCCCAGGTCTCTTTGAAGTCCGCCTGGTCCTCATCAGATTTAATTCTCCTCATTAACTTCACATCACTGCAAACAGGGACACTTCTGAGTTAACCCTTCCGTCATGTCTTTTCACATATACCAAAAATAGCACTGGTCCTGGGACCAACCCCTGTGGGACCCCGCTCGCCCACAGGTGCCCACTGTGATCATCATTACGTACCATGACTCGTTGTTGCCCCCCTTCAGGTATTCTCTGATCCATTGCAGTGCCCTTCCTTTTATAATGCGCCTGGTGCTCTAGCTTCTGCACAAATTTCTCTTGTGAGGAACTGTGTCAAAGGCCTTCTTGCATTCCAAGAAGATGCAATCAACCCACCTCTCTCTCTCTTGTCTTACTTCTGTTATTTTATCATAAAACTCCAGAAGGTTTGTGACACAGGATTTGCCTTCCGTGAATCCGTGCTGGTTGGCATTTATACTCCTGTTCCGTTCCAGGTGCTCCACCACTCTCCTCCTGATAATCTCTCATAATTTTGCATACTATACACGTCAAAGCAAGGTCTATAGTTTAGTGCCCTTTTCTGTCCCTTTTTTAAAAATGGGAACTACATTTGCCTCTTCCATACCTCAGGTATTGCCCATTTTTCCCGGGAGTGTTGAAATTGTGGAAGTGGCACGCACATATATCTCTCCCTCTCTAAGGGCCCTGGGAATTTGTCGGGCCATTGCCCTTTTAGGTATCGATTCCTTTGCATTTCTTCACCTCCTCCTCATCGTAGTATGTCGTCCAAACTTGTTGGGGTATTTCCTTTCTGGTGTCCCCCCCTGGTCTGTCCCCCAGAGTCCTTTCCCGTCTCTACTGAAAATACTTCCTTAAATCTCTTGTTAGCTCCTCACAACCTCTTGATCGTTTCCTTGTGAGTTCTCCACCTTCTTTCCCCACCCTTTTCACCTGGGCCTTGACTGTTTCTTCCCCAATGTGGGGAAAACAGCAGTTTTGGGCAGTTTGACTTTCGATGCTAGTCGTTTTCATACTTCGCTGGGGCCCCCCTCCTTATCTGTGCATACTCGTTTTTTGGGTCTCTTAATCTCCTTTTTTTCCTGGTCCTATGCCCCTGTACCTTTTTCCCTTCTCTGTTGCACTTAGTTTTTGCCTCCCTACACCTTCGGGGAAACCCAAGGGCCGTTTTTGGGCTCTATTATTTCCGTTTCCCTTGGAACAAAACTTTTTTTTTCCCCGCCTCCCTTTCACTTTGTTGCCACATATTCCATCATCTCGTTACTGATTTTTTCCCACCATTTCTCTGTCCCACTGAACCTCCTGCGGAAGTTTCTCATACCTGTGAGTCCTCCCTTTTTTAAATTTGGCCTGCCCCCTTTATTCCTGTTTCCTTCTCCACTTGAACTCTACTAATAGTCAAAACCGAAACCCCTGATGCTAGCTCCCAGGGGGCCCCTCATAAGTGATTCCCCAAGGTCTGAACTGCTCATGGTGAACACAAATCCATCTTGCTGGCTCTCCTCCCCTCTCTCCTGGTTGTGTCCCAGACATGTTGATGCATGGGGTTTTCAAGTACCACTCCATCATCTTGGCTCTCCATGTTGGGGCCCCCCCAGGGCTCCATTTTCCCAGTCGATCTCCCTGGGGTTAAAATCGCCCATTACCTTAACTTTGCTCTGCTCAGTGAGCCTGGTTCCCCCTTTTTTTGTGTGTTGTGTTGTGTGTAGGGAGGGGGGATAGGGGGGGGTGGTGGGGTTGAAAACCGTCGTGTAGGCAAAAATTTTAGTCTCATTTATTTTTTCCCAAATTTATCTACTCTCCCACTTATGCCCTTTCGGGATTTACTGTTAATTGTTGCTGGTTATTACATTTTCCTTGTTCACATTGAGAGGGGACTTCCTATTTCCAAAATTTTTCACGGCTAAAACTACCGAGTAACACGCCTGTGTCGTGTGGGTGTGTGTGAGGGGTCTTGGGGTGTAATTACGGGCCCAATTTCTTGTCCCTGTGTGGTGGTAACTATATGGGGGTTTAGCAAAAAAAAGGGGAAGAAGAATGGGAGGAAAAAGGGGGAAAGAGGGAGAGGAAGGGAGAAGGAGGGTGAGAGAGAGAGAGGAGAGAGAGGGAGGATCGGGAGAGAAGAGAAGAAAAGGAGAGAGAAGAGAGAGAGAGGAAGAGAGAGGGAGGGGGGACAGGGGAAAAGTGGGAAATAGGTGGTGGAGGTAAAGGGGGAAAGTTTTGGTCTGTATATTGAGATTAGGTGTAAACCGGGGGTTTGTGTTGTGGGGTTTGTGTGTGTGTGTGTTGTGTGGGGTGTGTTTTTTTGGTGGTGTGTTTGTGTGTGTGTGTGTCTTTTTTTTTGTATTCTTTCAGCATTGTACCCCTCCAGTATTTGTGTCTACCAAATTATCCATTTTTTTCTATTGAATTTTTTTTGACCCCCAGCATTTTTTCATTCCTGATCTTTTCGCAGACTTGTGTCCATTATTTTTGACAGAAATTTTTTGTCGTATCATCACAGCAAGTTTTTGTGTAAGAATATACTAAAAAAATGAATAAGTGAAAGTTGGTCCCCGCCACTTTAAGTTTTGTGGCCCCAAAGGGCCCCCCATTTGTAAGTGTTTGTGCCCCCCCATTTGTAAGTTTTTGTGTCCCCGCCATTTTAAGTGTGTGCCCCCCCTTTTGTAAGGTTGGTCCCCCCCTTGAACCCCCACTTGTAAGTTTTTGGTCCCCCCACTTGAAGTGTGGTGCCCCTCCATTTGTAAGTTTTTGTGTGCCCCGCCATTTTAAAGTGTTGGGGCCCCCGCCACTTGTAAGTTGTTGCCCCGCCACTTGTAAGTGTTGGTCCCCCGCCCTTGAAAGTGTTGTGTGCCCCGCCACTTGAAGTGTTGTGTCCCCCCACTGAATTTTTACATTCCTTTTTTGTTTCTTGTTTTATTTTTATTCATATTTTTCATTTTCTTTGAAAAAAATTCCTCTTAGTGTAATTTCAATTTTTTTTTTAACGTAAATGTTTTCTTTACTCTAAGAAATCGTTTTTTGTCTAATTTAAATTAAGATTAAAGTTTCAATCAGTTTTTCTAAATTTTTTTATTTTTTTATTTAAAACCAAAAATTTTCCCAGTGTAATTTTTATTACGCATTGATTTTTTCTGCTCTTATTTTGTTGCACTTTTTTTCTGAGTAATTATTTTTCTTTTTTTACATTTTTTTTCTCAGCTCATTATTGTTTGATCTTTTTTTTCATTTATTATTTTTCCTGACTTTGTTTTTGTATTATTTTTTAATTTTGTTTTCATTCTTAGAAAAAATTTAAAAATTTCCCATTATCTCTCTTTGTATAAAATTTTCGTGATTTTATTTTATCTTTTTACATTTTTTTACAGTTTTAAGTTAAATTTTCTTTATTAGCAAGAGTACAGACAGCTCATTTTGCATTTAATTCAGCCTCCATAATTTTTTTTCCCTTGTAAATTTAAATGTAATTTTTAATCTTGTCCAGCATCCTTTCTTTGATTTTCCTTTTCCCTTGCAGTGTATCTTAGACTTTTTTTTTATTATTTCTGCGAATTATTTCACCTTTTTTTTAAATTTACATTTTGTTCATTTTTATTTTTTCATTTTTTTTCCCTTTTTTTGTTTTTGTGCAACTTTTTTTGCCATTATTCTCACATACCGTCAATGATATTTTAGTGAAGGGCGCACCAGACCTCTCGCTACGCTGCTCCTTCATCAGCCCCTCCAGTTCCTATGGAGGGACAGACCGACCCAAGACTGAGACACTAAAGTTTTACTCGTGATTCCCTTGATGCCTTTAAACCTTTTTTAAAAGGCCATGTACATGCTTGAAGCGGTTTACTGCCATTCGTTCTCGTGTTAATCTCTATTTGGGTCCTCCTTCGGGGAAAGTCTTATCAACTTGCGAAAGAAGCCTTCTCGACCCCCCTGCTCTGTTCACTTGTTGATCTACGTTTGCAGACTTCAGGAATTTTAAAAAGTGATCACAATATGGAACTGATTCTTCTTTCCTCGTACCATAAAACACTGAACCATATCTCTTTTTCGGGAACTCGTAATCCAACCCAGAAAAAAGAATCGTTGAGTGCATTGCTTTTTAATTAGCAAATTTTTATCATCATTTATCAATGCGTCCATCCTCAGCTTTTGCCCCTGACAGGAAAAACCCATCCACAGCACGTTTTGCTAAAATAGCAGCTTTTGGGCAATCAAAAAACTAATGCCCCCTGCTTCCGTGGTGCTTATGACAAATCCCCCAACTTTTACGAGGGACCACTTACAGCCCTAACTTACTTCCTTGTCCCCCCCAGGGTACTTTCCCATGTATCAAAAGTAATTTCACCCCTAGCCTCATCTCCCCACCTCTTGTTTGCGCCACAGCGACAAACGTGGTTTCCCCCATCTCGGGGATCCCCAAAGGACCATGTACAGACATTAAAACCCCCGTTATTTATATATATTTAACCATAGCCGGGACTTTTTACAACTGGGTTTTCCATGGCCATTTGAATTAATTGCCTGATATCCCCTAAGAGGTGTCTGCTAAAAGGGAGTACCATCAATCTTCCCTACTGTACTATCATAGAATACAGGACATGAAACATCTGATGAAAAGCTCCTTAAACCCTTCAGTACTCTAGGTCTTTCGTGCCGTTCCAATCGCAAACCCTAGGGAAAAACAGACACCGTGGTTCTCAAAAAATCAAACCAGGTTCTTTCCCCAAATTTCGGGGGGATTCAACGCCCCAGAAAACCATCCCCATGGGGCAGGGGTGATAATAGGACACCCCCCTTCACAATTCCTTCGAGAATACAACCTCTGATGATTTTTGCTTCACATGTCCTGACGTAAATGTTTTTGGGGATGAAGTGGAACAAATCTTTCGATGACAATCCCCTTTTTTGTTTGCACAAATTTCCAATGAAACCCATGGGCCCCTTTTAAATTGCAAGCATCTGTTTATAATGCACCCGTTCATTTTTTCATGGCCCGGGTGCAAAAGTCAATATTATATCTAGTTTGTTTAATAAGCAGTTACGCATGTCCTTCTCGAGAACCGACTCCTAGCGGTTCCACCTGCGTGTTCAAAGGTGGGACTTCCCTCACTTTTTTTTCCAAGGTAGAGACTTCACTGCTTCCTTCCTTTTTGCGACCAGTTTATTTTCCCTGGTGACCTTCTCTGGGTTTTTGCTTCCAGCGAGACTTACCATTGTGCTCGACCCTATCGATGGCATCCCCAAAAATGATATTTATCGTACCATTTTGGGGTTACCACTTGGACCCGAATCTCCCATACTCCCGAAAGAGTACGACTTTCAATTAAGCCTTACAGGCCAGGCATTTTCCAGACAACCCAAGGGGTTCGGGCACGGGTGATCCTGTCACTCCTGTCTGTGTTCCTGCAACTTCAGACTTGCAAGATATGCCCCATTTCCCCCTAAGTGTCCGAGGACCCTGACTACCTTAGTGCTGCCTACCCCCTGCAATGTCTGCTAGTTCAAGTGTAGTTTCTCCACGGGGGACCCCTTGTCGGAAAACAATTACTTGCAACTATTAAAGCCATCCTTGTTGAGTCACATGCCGCTGCAGAAAGACGTTTCCTGTCGGGGCTATGCCCCCCCTAGAGGTCTGTTTTTCCCTTTTTTTTCCAATGGGATAACGCCTAGTTACATTGATTCTTGAAAATAAAAGTCTATTTGTTGCCCTCCTTACATGTTGTAAGAATGTAAGTCCATTTTTTCCTACTAACACTTCTGGCACAGTGTTCGCCAGAGCAAATACAAATCTTTTTGACCTTTTCACTACCTACCCTGTTCGGTAGAGGATGATTTCACCTGCCAGTGAGGGTGCTTTTTTCTACCGGGGAACCCATCCACTTCACCGGATAAAATTTTCCCACCAGTTAAAAGCATACCCCCGACTTCCCAAGAACCAAGCGTTTGTTGACCTGTTGAAAAAAACGTCAAAAGCCTTTGCCTTCCCGCTTACCAGGTGAGAAGATGGGTATAACGAACTTATTGTCCCATCGTATTCCACTGAACCTGTACTAGACCTATCTATATACCTGCGTACAAATGCCTCATTTACAATTCTGTCGCGAAGAAAGATCAATCAAATCTTTATGATCAGTTATTTCACCCACAATTTACCTTTGGGAAAGCGCCCTTGATCCTAGTACCTAAGAAGGGTGGTATTGGGGCCCAAGGGTTGACTTTAGGAAGTAAAGTGAAAACATCCCAGATCACTTCCCCCCTTTTCCGTAGTGGGTGATCTTTTAGTAACACGGAGATAAAAAAGTCTTTTTAACCCTGGACTTTTACAAAAGGGGTTTTTGGGAAGCCCTCTTCATGAACAGCCAAGAGCTAACTGCATTCTCCACTCCTACAGGGCTTACACTTCCCCCATATGGCGTTTTTGGGTTTTGAAACCTCCCCCAACGTTTCTCAAGGCCATGACTAATATCTTAGGGTCCAAGGGAAAGCCTTTTGGTGTACTTAGATACGTAATCGTCATGTCTAAAACGTGGAAAAACCTTTAAAAGACTTATGTAGTACTTGGAACTTGAAGAACAATAAAAAGTCAATTTTCAGTCAAAATTAAATTTCTTGGGCACTAGTCACTCCTAAGGGTTACGACCGACCAAATAAAGTAACTGCAAAAACTAAATTTTCCAACACCACCCAAAACTGCTATCCGTAAGATCCTTTTTGGGGTAGAGGTTTTTTTTAGACTTTTATTGCAATTTTTTTTCCATAGCTGCCCTCTGATTGCTTAAAAAAGAGCTCCCTTTGTTTGGACCTTCCCCAAAAAGGCATTTCCCAAAATTTAAAAAGAAAACTAACATCTGCTCCAATTTTGAAATTTCCAGATTTTTCTAAGCCCTTCTATCTACAAATGATGCTAGTTCTATTGCATAGGTGCCGTACACTCAGAAGACCGAGGGAAGTACAACGCAGTTGCATTTGCTACCAGTCCTTACAAGGGTGAACTAATTTTATAGTAAAAAGAGCAAGAACTTTAGCAAAAGTATGGGGCTTTAAAGCACTTCCCAAATTTATCATACTCTGTTCAGTCCGACAACCAAGCTCCACTGATACCTTTTATTCCCGACAAACAAACTATGGAAGGTTGCCAATGGACCTTACTATCCAAGAGTTCAACCCACCTTTGAACACTTACCTGGTAAGCAAATGTAGTCGCAGATCCCCATCGCGACATGTTAGTAAGTAATGCAGAAACCCCCCTTTAGGCTGAGGAGTAAAGAAGTTCAACAAAAAGATCCCATGTGGTCTGGAGTGAAACGTTCCTGCCCGGAAGATCTTTTTCTACTGTGAACCACCACACCCATCATGACTTTTTCAAACCAAGAATTTTCTGTATCGAAAGCCGAGTTGGGGACTCCAGCAGAAAAGTTAACCATTATTTAAATTTCCCCAGTCACAGGAATGTAGCCTTACACTAGTTCACGATGACCAGGGGTGCGCACCCGGAAAGGATCGTTTATAAAACAAGCCAGATTTAAATACTTTTGGCCTCGTATGGCAACTGATATTTTTTAGTTTTTAAAAATGTAGTGTCTGCATCAACATAAAGTAATGCTAATGTTCTAATCCAACCAAGTGTATCCAACCCCCCAGCGAACCGTGGGAAAGATTGGGTAGATTTTTTTAACTAATTTCTAAGTCCCCCAGGGGAACAAACATCTATGTTTATGGGAGATATTTCACCAATATTTGATTATTCCTATTGCAGATAAGACTGCCGAGACAGTAGCTAAAGCGTTTAAAAAAAACGCATAACCCAGGGAACACCCCCTAAGTCCCCTAGTAACAGATAATGGAGGGAAATTCTGTAAGAATTCTTTTTAAATTTGTGCACCTTTTACAAGATCTATAAATCCCCATTGTTTTCCCCATCATCCTGCCAGTAAAGGGTTAGCGGAACGACCATAAAAAGTACTTGAGTCTTGAACCACTATCAAACCCAACAGTGAAACTTGGGATGAAAAAATAACCTGATGTCATGGCATAAATTCTGCTTATAATTTTCTATAGGGGCCTCCACAAATTTTGCATTGTATGGTGTAGAAAACGTTTCCTTATGGGTTTCATATCTAATCCGAAACAAATTACAACCCTGATGATTTCAAGCAACTCGTACCAGCTTACCAAACTGTTTTTAGAAAAACCGTGAAACACTTCATAAAATCAAAAGCAGAATTTACAAGAATCGCAAACACCAAACAAAGCCATCCAAAACAAAGTAGGTTCGAGAGTTATCTCTAACTTTAACAAAACGTCGCAATGCCTAAGCTTGATCAAAAGTTTGTTGGGCCTTATCGAGTAGTTGAACAATCACGGTAATAATATAAGGTTAGAGAAATTAGTACTGGTCAGATAAAGAATCGAATTTGATCAATTTAAGTTAGTATTGATATAATATGCCCAACCCGACTAATGTGACAACTCACAATCCTCCCCCATCCTAAAATTCTACCCTGATACTCAGTCAACGATCAACCGAAGCGTTATTTTCCCCACGTACATGACAGGTATTGAGAAATCCTAATATCATTTGTAACACCAAATTTAGATTTGCCTCAAATAAGCATGAGTTAGCCAGGGAAAAGAGTTTGATCCTCCCAAGATACACCCATTTTGCAAAAGTCATCTCACCCCTAGCAGATTGGGGGTTTAAAAGTAAATAACCTTATAGAAGAATAATTCAGTATCAGCTTATCATTATTCAAGAATTTTTTTTTTTTTTTTCACGTTTCCCCCTGAAATCTGAGAGTTTAAAAGTCAGATTTTCTCACCGAATCTCCTTTCTGTTTTAAACACTTCTTTCTTTGTAATATTCCTTCCTCAGAATCCTGATCAATATACAGATCGATCGTAAAAATTTTTTTTATCACTTCTATTGGGAATCCCAAAGTTTAGTTTCATTCGATGAGTTTGCATATTATACCTTTATTGCATTTCAGTTTTTATTTCAGTTTCAAATTTTGAAACTTCCATTCCCAAAATTCTACTTTTGTATGTTATAATGTTCAAATTTTTTTTTACTTTTACATTATATAGAATCACCCAAGCCCTATACCCCATCTCTATTTGTATTAGTTGATGTCGGGACGACAACGTTAGCGTCGCCGGCCTCTAGTATACCAGTTCCAAAAACCAGTTTTCCCCTAACCATTCCATAAATACTCACTACCAACCGCTGTGTGAATCTTGACTGTATTTTTCATGGGTGTGACCCTGCAGGATTTCAAAACCCCACCCCAAGGGACTATAGTCATCAGTTAGGCATAAGAGGAAAAGGTCGGCTTTGGGCTTTCCCCTAATTCCCTTATATTTAACTCTACCCTCATGAGTATTTTTACCCATCCACTACGAAAACCCCCATAAAAGAAAAAGGGGAAAAGGGGGGAGGAAGGGAGAAGGGGGGTGAGAGAGAGAGAGGGGGGATCAGGGGGAAAAGTGGGGAAAAAGGTGTGGGGGGCAAGGGGGGAGTGGGGTGTCTGATATTTAGAAGTGTGGGTGTAAACCCTGTGTGTGGTGTGTGTGTTGTTGGGGGTGGTGTGGTGGGTTGGGTTTTTGGTTGGTGTTGTGGTGGTGGCACTCCCTATTGTCTCACCTATTGTGGGTTTCAGGGATCGAGTTAAAACTCCTGGCCCCCCCCTCTTCACTGATTGCTACTAGGGCCCTCTCTCTCCCCGCCCATGACTTATCAAAACCCGTCTTTAAAAATATGTATGGTTTTTCCCCCTCCACTACTCACTTTCTAGCTATTTTCCACTGCCCGACAATCCTGACTGAAAAAATACTTCCTAACACCTTTTTACTCATCTAATCTTCACTTCCAAAGTACCTCTTTTTCTGTGTCCCAACTCTGGGAAAATCCCGTCTTTTTCCCCCTTGCCCATTCCGCCAGAATTTTATATTCTATCAGTCCCCCCCGACCCTCCTGTCCTCCAAGTCCCAGACCGATTTCCCTTAACCTTTCTTTGTAGGACAATCCCCTTATTTTTGGTGTTGTGTGTTGTGTGTGTACTGTGTGTACACACATACCCTCATTTCATCGGTTTTCTTACCTAACTATTTAAAATTTTTCTCATGTTTTTGCTAATATCAAAATTTTTTTTGTTTTTTTAACCCTGGGAAAAATTTTTGATACATGTTCTAGAATATGATTTCAAAAAATAGTGAGAAATTTTTTCACCGAAACTTGGTTTAACCCTACAATAAAACCCTCAAAAAACACAGGAATCATATTTTGAAAATGACCAATAATTATACCCAGGGCATTAAAAAAAATACAATGACTTTTTAGCAACATATAAAGAAAATTTAGAAAGTAAATAAACAATAATAAAAATGTTTTAACTATGAAAGAGTCAACATTGTCCAAAAGAAACCACAACAGTCGAGTAAACAGAAAGAAAAATCCCAAAATAGGATATAATTACCCTCTTTTTATGAGGTTTAAACCTACACCACTACCTTGCTGAAGCCCCACGGGCTTAGGTTTCACAAAAAGTTATTGAAAATCACGAAATAAAAAATAAAAAAAATAAAGGAATTTCAAAACTTAGATTGGGATGCAACAGGTAGCCGCAGTTGTAGCCCACAAATTGAGTTTTAAACCTGCCATCATACAGTTTGTATTTGGAATACAGAAACCCTTTGGGGGCATTACAAACGTATTTTTGGCATGCGTGTACAACCTTGCAATTTCTTACAAGTTTGGGAACACCCCCTTTGGGGGTAGACCTGCTTTGGACTGCCCCATTTTTTAAAACGATGTGTTAATTCTGCAACTAAGAAACAAGTTCAGGCGGGGGATTAAGGAATTTTTTTAACTTTATAATCTTTTTTAAAGTTTTTATTTTTTTTACAAAAAACTTTGCAACATTAATAGATGTAAAATATTTCCTTTTGTTTGGCGGGGTGTAAATTTTTGGAATGTCGTCTTAGACTGCCCCAAAATTTGCAAAAATTTGAAACTTTCTAAAAGGATGAAAAAAAAATATTTAAATGTGATCAAAATTAAGCAAAAGCTGTAACAATATTACTTTTTAACACTTTTTTAGATGCAATAACTTTATGATGATGAACTAACTTTTTGATGATGCAACTAATTTAAAATAAGCAATAACTTTTGATGGTGCACTAACTTTATGATGATCAATAACTTTTTAAGATGAAACTAAATTTATGATGAGCAACAACTTTATTTATTATGCAACTAAAATTTATGAGATGCAAAACTTATATGTGCAACAACTTTTTTTGAGAGAAACAACTTTATGATAAGACTAACTTTATGAGGTGCACTAACTTTTTGATGGGCAACTAACTTTTTAAAAAGATGCAACTAACTTTATGTGATGCAACTAAATTTTTGATGAGCAACTAATTTTTGATGATGGGAATAACTTTATGTAAAGCAATAAATTTATGATGTCAACTAACTTATGTAGCAACAACTTTAGATGAGGAACTAACTTTAGAATGCAACTAACTTTTGATGAGCAACTAACTTTATGATGTGAACTAATTTTAATATCAACTAATTTATATGAGCAATAACTTTATGAATGCAACTAACTTTATGAGATGCAACTAACCTTTTATGATTTCAACAACTTTTGAGATGCAACTAAAATTTTTTGATACAACTAACTTTTTGATGTGCAACTAACTTTTAAGATGGGAAATAACTTTGATGGTGCAACAACTTTTGATATGCAAATAACTTTATGATAATCAACTAACTTTATGAAAACAACCCCAATTATGATGTGCAACTACTTTTGAACAACAACTTATGATGATGGAAATAATTTATAGATGAATAACTTTATGATATGAACAACTTTTTAAAAGTCAACTAACTTTATAGATGCAATAACATTATGATGTGCAACTAACTTTATGATGGCAAATAACTTTATGAGATGCAACTACTTTATGAGGTGAACAACTTTAATGATGCAATAACTTTATGAGATGAACAACTTTTTGAAAAGAGCTAAATTTTTAAAAGATGCAAAAACTTTTGAGATGCAACTACTTTATGATGTGCATAAATTTTTTTATGATGCAACTAACTTTTATGAGATGCAATAACTTTTGAGATGCAATAACTTTAGATGATGCAACTAACTTATGATGATGCAACTAATTATGAGATGCAACTAATTTGATATGCAACTAAAATTTAGAAAAACTAACTTTATGATAGCAACTAACATATGATATGCAAATAACTTTTTGATGATGGAACTAACTTTATGAGATGCAACTAACTTTATGATGTGCAGTAACTTTATGATGATGCAACTAATTTTTTGAGTGCAAAAAACTTTATGTGGGTGCAACAAAAATTTTTGATGATGAACAAACTTTATTGGCAACTAAAATTTAAATGGTTCAATAACTTTAGATTGCAAATAATTTTTGAGATGCAACAACTTTTTGATGATGAACTAAATTTATGATTGCAAAAACTTTTGATGTGCACTAACTTATGATGTCCTAACTTTATGAGATGCAACAAACTTTTTTGAGATGCAACTAACTTTATATGATGCAACAAAATTTATGATGTCAACTAACTTTATGAGATCACTAATTTATGAGATCAACTAACTTTATGAGCAACCTTTGATGATGAACTAACTTTATGAAAAGATGCAACTAACTTTTTGATGATGCAAAAATTTATGAAACAACTAATTATGATGAGCAATAACTTTATGATCAACAAAAATTTTTGTATCATAACTTTATATGGGTGCAACTAATTTTTGATGATAAAATAAATTTAAGATGTGCCACTTTATGATGTGCAACTAACTTTATGATGAGCAACAAAATTTAGATGATGAACAAAATTTATGATAAAGCACTAACTTTATGATGATGCAAATAACTTTTATGTCAACTAATTTATGAGAGCAACAACTTTAGATGATTCAACTAACTTTAGATGATAACAACTTTAATAAAGCACAAATTTATGAAGATTTTTCAACTAATTATGATGTTAACTAACTTTTTTGATGATGCAATAACTTTATGATAGCACTAAAATTTATGATGGAAAATAACTTTTTGATGTGAACTAATTTTTTTAAAGATGCAACAACTTTATGTGGTGCAAAACTTTTATGAAAGTGGGAAATAAATTTATAAGATGCAATAACTTTATGATTTTGAACTAACTTATGATATCAACAACTTTTTGATGAACAACAAAATTTTTGTAACACTAACTTTATAGAGAATAACTTTATGATGGGTGCAATAACTTTATTGATGAACTAACTTTATGATGTCAACTAACTTTTTGATGAGCAACAAATTTATAAAGGGCAACTAATTTTTGATAGCAACTAACTTTATGATGAGCACTAACTTTATGATGGGAACAAATTTTTAACTTTTAGGACAACAAAATTTAGAGTGCAAAATACCTTTTTAATTTTATCA
>NC_069458.1:5530756-5563904 GCF_026875155.1 Cherax quadricarinatus | reverse complement strand
AAAACGCACGGTGTACAGGGTCCTGAACGTTTCCCTTATGGAGTGGGACGCGTTCTTGGGTTTGCTAGGCGCCTAGCTGCAGCAGTTTTTTTGGTTGATGTCCCCTCAGATGTGCCCGGTGTTATACTCATTCCAGAATCGTGCGCGCGCGCGGGCGTGTGTGTGTGTGTGTGTGCGTGTGTCTGTGTGTATGTGTGTGTGTGAGTGTGTGTGTGTGCGTGTGTGTGTGTGGTGTATGTGTGTGTGTGTGTGTGTGTGTATGTGTATGTGTATGTGTGTGTGTGTGTGTGTGTAGTCACCTAGTTGACGTTGCAGGGGTCGAGTCCGAGCTCCTGGCCCCTCTTCACTGGTCGCTACTAGGTCACTCTCCCTGAACCGTGAGCTTTATCATACCTCTGCTTAAAGCTATGTATGGATCCTGCCTCCACTACATCGCTTCCCAAACTATTCCACTTACTGACTACTCTGTGGCTGAAGAAATACTTCCTAACATCCCTGTGATTCATCTGTGTCTTCAACTTCCAACTGTGTCCCCTTGTTACTGTGTCCAATCTCTGAAACATCCTGTCTTTGTCCACCTTGTCAATTCCTCTCAGTATTTTGTATGTCGTTATCATGTCCCCCACTATCTCTCCTGTCCTTCATGTCGTCAGGTTGATTTCCCTTAACCTCTCCTCGTAGGACATCCCTTTAGCTCTGGGACTAGTCTTGTTGCAAACCTTTGCACTTTCTCTAGTTTCTTTACGTGCTTGGCTAGGTGTGGGTTCCAAACTGGTGCCGCATACTCCAATATGGGCCTAACGTACACGGTGTACAGGGTCCTGAATGATTCCTTATTAAGATGTCGGAATGCTGTCCGAGGTTTGCTAGGCCCATATGCTGCAGCCGTTATTTGGTTGATGTGCTCTTCAGGAGATGTGCCTGGTGTTATACTCACCCCAAGATCTTTTTCCTTGAGTGAGGTTTGTAGTCTCTGGCCCCCTAGACTGTACTCCGTCTGCGGTCTTCTTTGCCCTTCCCCAATCTTCATGACTTTTGGCACTTGTGGGATTGAACTCCAGAGCCAATTTCTGGACCAGGTCTGCAGCCTGTCCAGATCCCTTTGTAGTTCTGCCTGGTCTTCGATCCGAGTGAATTCATCTCATCAACTTCACGTCATCTGCAAACGACGGGACACCTCAGAGTCTATTCCTTCCGTCAATGTCCGTCACAAATACCAGAAACAGCACTGTCCTAGACTGCCCCCTGTGGGACCCAGCTGGTCACAGTGCCCATTCTGACAACCTCGCCACGTACCAATGATTCGCTGCTGTCTTCCTGACAATATTCCCATGATCCATTGTAGTGCCTTCCCTTATCCCTGCTTGGTCCTCCAGTTTTTGCACAATCTCTTGTGTGGAACTGTGTCAAAACCGCCTTCTTGCAGTCCAAGAAATGCAATCCAGCACCCACTCACTCTCTCTCTGTCTTACTGCTGACACCATGTCAAGAACTCCAGTAGGTTGTGACACAGGATTTCCCGTCCCGAAACCATGTTGGCTGCTGTTGATGAATCATTCCTTTTCTAGTGTTTCACCACTCTTCTCCTTATAATCTCTCCATGATTTTGCATACCGTAATACATGTCATGACACTGTCTGTAGTTTAGTGCTTCATGTCTGTCTCCTTTTTTAAAGATTGGGACTACATTTTCTGTCTTCCATGCCCAGGCAATCTCCCCTGTTTCGATAGATGTATTGAATAATTGTTGTTAGGGGTACACATTAGCGCCTCTGCTCCCTCTCTCAAGACTCCTATGGGAGATGTTATCTGGTCCCCATTGCTTTGAGGTATCTAGCTCACTCAGAAGCCTCTCACTTCTTCCTCGGTTGTGTGCACTGTGTCCCATCACTTGGTGGTGTGCCCAACCTCTCCGTCTTTTGAGCCCCTTCTGTCTCCTCTGTGAACACTATCATTGATCCTCTGTGATTCCTTCACATACTTCACGGGTCATTTCTTGTTGTCTCTCCTCCTTCCTCCTTAGCCTGATTTCCCTGGTCCTTGAATGTTGTTTTCCTCTGAAGAAGTGGCTTATAAACAGTTTTACGGGGTCAGATTTGGCCTTTTCGCTGCTATGACGAAATCCAATGGTCTTTGGGCCTGCCCTACTTAATCTGTGCATATTCGTTTACATAGGCTTCTACGACTGGTCTCCTTATTCTCCTGGGTCCTATGCCTTCTATATTTCTTCCATTCCCTAGCACACTTGGGTTTTTGCCTCCCTGCAGCCTTTGGGTGAACCATGGACTCATCAGCTTTTTACATTTTCCTGAACCCTTGGGTACAAACCTCTCCTCAGCTCCTTGCATATTGTTGGCAACATATTTCTATCATCTCATTAACTTAGCTTCCCTGCCCAGTTCTCTCATCCCACTGAAACCCCTTCAGGAGTTCCTCAATCCTTGTAGTCCCCTTTCTTGTAGTTTGGCTTCATTCGTCCTGGCCCTCCTGCTTTCTCCCTCCACTTGTAGCTCTACTGTGTGTGAGTTATATGTGGTGTGTGTGTGTGTATGTGTATGTGTGAGTGTGTGTGTATGTCGTGGTGTGTATTGTGTATATTGTGTGTGTGTGTGTGTGTGTGTGTCATGTGTGGTGGTGTGAGTCTGTGTGGTGGTGTGTGTGTGTGTGTGTGTGTGTGTGTGGTGTGTGTGTGTGTGTATGTGTATGTTTGGTATGGTGTGTGTATGTGTGTGTGTGGTGTGTGTTTGTGTGGTGTGTGTGTGTATAGACAGAGAGAGAACACACAGAAAGAGACAGACACGTTTCTTGCAGCCCTCCCACAGTTTTCATCCCACACAACTAGGGCAGGAACAGCACTCAGCTGCTGGTCTGAAGGTGTCAGGAGAAGGCCTCGGAGTCTGGTCCCAGACACTTCAAGCCTCCACGAAGGAACTCTCCCAAATATTAACTTGACCGTAAGTTGTGACACAGTAATGCGTATAAAATTTCTCAACAACCGCAAAACAAAATTACAACACCATGTTTGTGAAGGAGATCTTGACACAAGGAACTGAAACTATTTCCCTCCCTTAGATCAAACCTCAATTAACACCCCCCCCCCACATTCCTCCCGATTCCCCAAGCGCTTTCTGTGCAATTCAGAGAGCGGCATCCTCAGGTCTATAATTAGAATAAAAAAGACGATAAATGAGTATTTCTTAACAACTGCGAACAGCACAGCGCACAACAACACACGACAGCACAGTCTAACCATACACAGCACAGTCTACCATAACACACACAGTCCTACCATAACACAGCACGGTCTACCATGAACACAGCACAGTCTACCATAACACGCACAGTCCTAACCATAACACAAGCACCAGTCCTAACCATAACACAGCACAGTCTACCATAACACAGCACAGTCTACCAAAACACAGCACCGGTCTACCATACACCTGCACAGTCTACCATACCAACAGCACAGTCCTACCATAACACAGCACAGTCTACCATAACACAGCCACAGTCTACCATCACACAGCACAGTCTACCATAACACAACACAGTCTACCATACACAGCACCAGTCTACCACAACACAGCAGAGTCTACCATAACAACAGCACAGTCTATACCATAACAAGCCAGTCTACCATAAACACAGCGACATCTACCATAACACAGCAGAGTATACCATAACACAGCACAGTCTAACATAACAGAGCACAGTCTACCAATAAAACACACAGCAAGTCAACCATTACACAGCACAGTCTACCATAACACAGCACCAGTCCTACCATAACACACACAGCACAGTCTACCATAACAACAGCAAAAGTCTAACATAACACACACAGCACAGTCCCTACCATAACACAGCACACTGTTCTAGGCCACTCACCGCACACAGCACAGTCTACCATAACACAGCACAGTTCTACCATAACATCAGCACTTGTCTACCACAACACACAGAGCACAGTCCTACAATAACACACACATCACAGTCCTACCAACACAACACAGCACAGGTCTACAATAACACACACAGCATCTACCATAACACACACAGTCACAGTCTACAATAACACACCCAGCACAGTCTATCATAACACACAACACGCACAGTCTACAATAACACATCACAGCACAGTCTACCATAACACACACAGCACAGTCTACAATAACACACACAGCACAGTCTACAATAACACACACATCAAGTTCCTAACAAACACACACAGCCACAGTCTACAATAACACACACAGGACAGTCCTAACATACACACACAGCACAGTCTACACAACACAGCACAGACTACAATAACACACACATCACAGTCTACAATAACACTGATGAGGGAAAAGTTCACTAGATATGGAGTAGCGAGGGAGTATATATAACTAATAGTTTCATTTCCTCTGCTACTTTGTTAAGGTAGGGCAGTCCACTCCCGCTATTCTCCCCCCCACCTTTTTTCCCCACTCTCCGAAAGTAGATAGTTTGATTGCCGGCTGCTGTTAAGGTAATGTCAGTCCAATACTCCGGCTATCCCTTCCCCTTTCTTCTACCCCCCCCCCCCCGAAAGGTGACTGTGGGGCTCCAGTCAAAAAACAGTAATCACTCAAACTCGACTCACAGCTCCAACACTACTGTAATACAACGCCTGATCATATTTTAGAAGACTATTGGTTGAGAAGATTCATTTTTGACCAATAATTAACTTAGTCCTTTCAGTCTTGATTAGTGTTAAAATGTTTTAAAATAATCACCACATCCTTTACGGGTATTGTCTACTTATCATGGAGAGAGATTTCTTAAGCAGTGGGAAAATTCTGCTCTCTTTACCAGCTTGAAAAGGAAAGAGAGGGTCACCTGCTAATCAGCGTAGTAGAATTGAAGGAGATCACGCATGCAACGTTCTTAGGACGAGGGCGGCCGAAATTCTGATGCCACTTAACCTTGGTTGTTGTATGGGCAAGTAGGGCAGATATAACCCGCTCATCATTGCAGTGGAATTATTAAAACCTGCTATTCCTGGGGTCATCCTGACGGGATTTATTGAAGGCTAGAAAATCTGTGAAAACGAGCCCGGTGGGTTGTCATCAACAAGCCTGCGCCCCCACCCCCCCCATCATCGGAACGGCTATATACGATTTCAACAACACGCAGTGTCACCATCACCAACACCCAAGTTTTTATATATATATATTAGCGTTGAATTCAGATATCAATAATATTTTTCTTTTCACATTTTCTTTTAAGGTAGGATTAATATTTCATATTTTAAGTGTTTTATATTTTTATATTTTCTAATATAAAGTTTTATGTTTGTCATTTTTTTGTTCTTTTTTCTATTTCATTAATTTTCCTGAGGATGAGCAGCCATTGTAATAACTGTCTGAATTTGTTACAAGGGCTGGAGTAAGCCTACACAAGTGGTCGACCTTCCAGGATCACAACTCGACTGAATCCAAGATTCAACTACATCTCGAATCTACATTGGAACTTCAACCGCTCGCATACCACAGACGGTTACCACCCCCATGAGTAATCATTCTCTATTGTAGGACTACAGTACAGGTATTTAAATTAAAAGAATTGGTGATTGTTATAGTCTCAATTTATTGTAAGTCAAGTCAGGCAGGATATAATAATTTAATTCCTGCCACCTTTTTGTTCGAGCTTGAAACACTATGAGGACTTAGACTCTAGGGACCCGAGATTTCCAGTGACAATTTGTTTTCATAGAGCACTTTATTATACCAAGGGAACTGTCGTAGGAAACTCTTTGATTTTTTGGTGAGAAGAATTGGATGGTCAAGTGACCCCATTCTACTTACTGTTTGCTCGGAGCCGGCATAGAACCCTACGTTTTCATTAATATATATTGTAAATTGAAGCAGGGATCAAGGGGCCCTCTGGTTTATTTACAGTTTTGAGCGGAGCAGGAATTGAACCCTCTGTTTTCCTTTAATACCCGTTCATTTCCCCTGATAAGTTTAAGTTATTCTTGCAAGTATTGAGAATACCAGTTTGATGAATGCGGAAGTAAGTTAGAATAACAGGGAAAAATTTGAATCTTTATAGTGCTAAAATCCAGAAAAGACTTTGAAAGAAGAGAGAATTGAGAGAGAAAAAGACAGTCAGAAAGGGAAAGAGAAGAATAAAAGAGAGAGAGAGAATCGAAAGAGAAGAAGAAAAGGAGAGAGAGAGAATCAGAAAGAGAAGAGAAAAGGAGAGAGAGAGAATTGAGATAGAAATCCAAGAAAGACCAGTTAGAAAGAGAGAGAGAAGACAAAAGTTAGTGTGATAGACTTGATCGTGAGGGAAGAGCTAGGTACATGAAGAACAAGTAAAATTAAGAAACTTGAGGAAAGAGCAAAGGATAAGAAGTTGAGGAAAAAGCCTAGAGAACGTGAGGAAAAAGCTAGAGAATGTGAGGAAAAAGCTAGAGGAACTCGAGTTAAAGAGAGAGAAAAGATCCGCGAGCTCGAAAAAGCTCGCCTTGAATTAGAGAATAAAAAGTTAACTCTTACACAACACAATTAGAGGAAGGAGTAATGGAACAACGTGCAGTCAGTGCACATATTCCACACCTAATTTACCTTCCTCCTTCATCAGAGGGGGGATACGACATAACTTCATACATTATCAGGTTTGAAAATCCGCTACCCTCTGAGCATGGGCCTGCTGACACCACCTTGGCTTACCAGGTAAGAATGTTATATTCTGGTACAGCTTTGAATATCTTATGCAAACTTAGTCGCAGAACATCATACGTAATTAAACCAACTGAAGAAGGCAATCCTTTAAAGCATATCAAAAAAAACCAAAATTCTTACAGAAAAGATATCAGGTATGCCACCTTACAGCCTGGCCAGAACTTTCAGCAGTTGCAGAAACACTTTCTTTGTTCGACCTTTTGATAAGAGTTTTCAGGAACTTGACCACAGCTTGAATCTCTTAGAGACTTCAATGATTGCTGACCAGTTCCTGACAGCTCTTCCTCACCAGAAACGAACATTCACAGAAATCTTAACCTGTTAAAGCTGAGGAAGTTGCTGAGGCTGCTGACCCTGTATGCTGAGGCTCATAATTCCTATAAAGACCTAAAGGGAAGAACCTAAGGCAAGGGTATCATCAGACCTAAAGAGAATCAAAGCTCTATTGGAAAGTAAAATGACTTCTTAGATTCCTGTTTGTCATTTGTGTGTGTTAAGGGACATAAACGTCCAGATTGTCCTTCTAAGAAGGGTTCCAAAAAGTTGGAAGATGTTTTAAAGACTGTAATGACCAGCACCCTTCTGTTTCAGGAACAGTTAATGGACTTAATGTATTCTACCATTTTAACGAGACACTGGAGCACATGTATATCATTTTTCTGATAAGCTGTTCCCTAATCTTAAAGAAAGCACATTCCTCTGACTATACTTTCAGAACTACTGGGCCGTACGGACACTTTTCCCTACCATCCGTTGTTACATAGGTTCCTAAATGGTTCACAGGTTGTCTGAAGCCGTACAGCTCCCCATCACTTCTGCTCCGTACTAAAAGTAACGTAAAAGGTGCCATTTCCTCCTTCTGAGGTTTACCTTTCATTTACCAAAGAAGGACAAAAGGCTTTTCCGATCCTCTTCCTATAGAGTCAGAGAAGCCCCTCGAAAGTTCAGATGAGACAATGTCTCGCGAGATTCATGTGGGATTAAAAACCAGTGATGCTACTCTCGAAAGTCGAGGTAGAGGATCAAACCTGTTCACCTTGTTTTAGATGAAAGTGAATATCACCTCCGAAACCATAAATGTCTTGACTAGGGCTCAGACCAAAGCCCCGGCTTTCTCCTACTATCCATCCTTTGATTTTCCCTGACTTTAAGCCTTTAGATATATCGAAGGACTCCTTCGTGGTCTGGTGGCTAAAGCTCCCGCTTCACACACGGAGGGCCCGGGTTCGATTCCCGCGGTGGAAATTCCGACACGTTTCCTTACAACACTAGTGTCCGTTCACTAACCTAGCAGCAAATAGTACCTGGGTGATATCGACTGGTTTGGGGTCGCATCCTGGGGGACAAGATTAAGGACCCCAATGGAAATAAGTTAGACAGTCCTCGATGACGCACTGACTTTCTTGGGTTATCCTGGGTGGCTAACCCTCGCGGGTTAAAATTCCGAAACGGAAATCTTATTACTTATTTTCTTATCTTGTCAAGGTTACCAACGTATTGCCCTTCTCTTCAGATTGCCATAATGCCGTTAACAAAATAAAGTTTTTCCAAAGGAAAAACTTTACAATATAAATTTGAATATATAAAAGGTATCTTGTACAAGTCAGTATTTCAAATTAAATTCATATGAGATAGACTATTCCATCTTAGTTGTTCCAAGTCAATGCATAAGATACTGTAACTTAAAATGGCTCATGACCTCCAGCTGGCCCGACATTTCTTCGCATCGTAAAAACCTTCAATAAAATTAGGGAAACCTATTTTTGTCTCAAAAATGTCCTCAGATGTCACTACTGTTATTGTGATCTTGTAAAGTTTGCCAACTGTCACTCCCGAGTACCAGGCGATACCTATGGTCAAAATGCCAGTCATTACGGTACCCTATTGAAAACGAGTAGCAATTGGACATCGTTGGTCCTTTATCTCCACTTTCATCTGGGGACATAAAAATAATATTAACATTAGTTGATTAAGCTTCGAGTTTCCCTTGAAGCCGTTTCCTAAAGACCATAACTAACTACAGAGGTGGCTGAAGCCCTTTTGTCCATCTTCTCCAGAGTGGGCATCCTTAGAGAAAAATTGCTGACCGTGGACACAATTCACATCTGACTTAATGCAACATCTATAACCAATCTTCTGGGGAGGAAGCCTCTCTTCACCACACCCTATCATCCCAGCAGTAATGGGAGGATTGAGCGAGCGCCAGCATTCGATACTCAAGTCCTTTTAAGAAACTTTGCTCCCTTAAACCTAAGGAGTGCATCGTTACCTACCCTGTGCTTTGTTTGCCATGAGAGAAGTTCCTCCATGGAACTCTTTGGGGTTTTCCAACCTTTTGAACTTCCACTATGGTAGACAGGCCAGAGGCCCATTGTCCATCCTTCATCGGTAGCTTATGGACTAATGAAGGACGTAAGGGCGAGATTTCAGTCTTTCTTACCAGTTTCTCCTGACCTTAGATCCAAACTTGAGGAGACTCTGACATAGTATCGAAAACTTTAAGCTTGTCAATGAACAGTACAAAACCATTTTAATTCCAAAAGTCAGGGAGAAGTTTTAAAGTAGGAGAATGAAGTTCTGTACTTTGCCTATCAAGTCAAATAAATTATTAGTAGCATGAAAGGGTCCAGATAAAGTATTAAAAATTATTTGTGAGGGAAAGTTGACTACCTCATATAATTCAAGTGGGAAACCAAAGCTTTATCAAATCAACATCCTTAAGAAATATTTACCGAAGAAATTCGTTAACTGCCCTTAATAAACTTTGACTTTAGTTTTTCCACACGAACTGATAAGACAACTGAAGAAAGTAAGGTTGTGCGTAATTGACACTCTATCTAGACTATGATGAATAACTACAATGACTTGGTACTCTTGACCACTCGGCGCAACCAACATTAAATATTAATGAATCTTTGGATGAAACCATAAGAGACATGACTACTTCAATGTGTGAGTAACTTTTCAAACGTCTTACTGATATTCCAGGTGTTACCTCCACGGTAGTCCATAAGAATTGACTTAGTGACGGACAATCCTATCAAACGAAAATTATACCCAGTTTTCCAGTTCCACCTTAGGATGCATTTGACCGCGAGGTAGACAAATTAATTAAAACTAAAGATCATTGAGAACATTCAGTATCTGCATATCTCACCATAATTGGCACAGATTACAATAACACACACAACACAGTCTAACCATAACACACACAGCACAGTCTACAATAACACACACAGCACAGTCTACAATAACACACACATCACAGTCAACAATAACACAGCAACAGCACAGTCTATACAATAAACACACAAGCACAGTCTAATACCATAACAACACAGTGCGCATTCTACCACAACACAAGTGGGCAGTCTACCACAGTGGCGCATTCTACCACAACACAGTGCAGTCTACCACAGTGCACAGTCTACCAACATACACAGTGCACAGTTCTACAACAACACAGCAGGTGCACAGTCTACTACACACAGTGCACAGTCACCACAGTGCACATTCTACCACAGTTCACAGTCAAAACCACGTGCACAGTGTACCACATGCTAACTAGTCTACCAACAGGTTTCACATTCAACCACAGTGCCACAGTCTACACAGTGTAACAGTCTACCACACACACAGTGTACAGTCTACCACAACCAACACAAGTGCACAGTCTACCACAACACACAGTGGCACATCTACCTACAACACAACAAAGCACAGTCCTACAACAACATACAGCGCACAGTCAACCACAACACACAGAGCACAGCAGTCTAGCACAACACACATTGCACAGACTAACTATAATATAATAAATAACCACAACACAGCACAGTCCACGACAACACAGCACAGTCTACCGCAACACAAACATATTCCAACGACAATACAGCCGAGCCCACCAAACATACAGAACCAGGGCCAACAGTTTACCGCAACCACAACACAAGACCAGCAAAACCAACACAGCACAGTCCAAACACAGCACTAGTCCAACACAGTAGCAAAACACAGTCCCAAACACAGCAACAGTACAACACAGCACAGTCCAACACAGAGCAACAGTCTAACACGGCGCGTCCAACATAACACAGAGGCAGGGGGCGTTTCCAACTCAGCAAAGCAACAGTCTCACACTGGGCACAGCACACGGGTCCAGCACAGCACAGTCCAGCACACCGCACAGACGCAGCACAGTCACAGTCCAACCACGTAAGATTTTTTCCTTTGATATAGATCCTATAAATCTATACCACACAATACTGAATAGTGTGTATAGTATATACAGTGTATAACACTAGCGACTGTATAAACTACACACTGTTTACACTGCACTCTACATACGTCGTTACACATTGCATACATACATACTGTAGTACAGAACCACTTCATACACGTCACACTGTATACAGTAATACATTGCATACACCTACAACAAACACACACGTCACAATCACGCAAGCCTCACCATTTAAATTCGTAATTTCTGGACGAGCGGGAATTTTTATGGGCGGAATATATATACGCAGAAGACATGTGAAAACTCTAGGAGGGGAGAGAGAGAGAGAGAGAGAGAGAGAGAGAGAGAGAGAGAGAGAGAGAGAACGTGTATTACAGAGACTCAGCTCCTGGCCCCGCCTCCTAAACCACCTGGATCTGCATCACTGATGTCTGCTTCATGACTACTCTTGAAGCTGTGTATTAAGTTTGCCTCCACCACTGCTTCGTCCAAGTCATTCCACTCTTCAAACCTCCCTGAGACTAGAGAAATATTTGGGAATAAAGACACTGACAACAGAGGATTCTTACAGTCCAACGTTTCGCCCAAGACTGGATTTGATCCAGTATACAGGAATAAGCAAAGACAAGAGAGCATTGTGAAGTGAGCATTGTGAAGTGAGCATTGTGAAGCGAGCATTGTGAACCAAACTTTATGAAGCAAGCATTGTGAAGTGAGCATTGTGAAGCGAGCATTGTGAACCAAACTTTATGAAGCGAGCATTGTGAAGTGAGCATTGTGAAGCGAGCATTGTAAACTGAGCATTTTGAAGTAAGCATTGTGAAGTAAGCATTGTGAAGTGAGCATTGTGAAGTGAGCATTGTGAAGCAAGCATTGTGAAGTGAGCATTGTGAAGCGAGCATTGTGAAGTGAGCATTGTGAAGTAAGCATTGTGAAGTGAGCATTGTGAAGCAAGCATTGTGAAGTGAGCATTGTGAAGCGAGCATTGTGAAGCGAGCATTGTGAAGTAAGCATTGTGAAGTGAGCATTGTGAAGTAAGCATTGTGAAGTAAGCATTGTGAAGTGAGCATTGTGAAGTAAGCATTGTGAAGCGAGCATTGTGAAGTAAGCATTGTGAAGTGAGCATTGTGAAGTAAGCATTGTGAAGTAAGCATTGGAAGTAGCTATTGTGAAGATGACAATGTGAAGTAAGCATTGTGAAGCGAGCATTGTGAAGTAAGCATTGTGAAGTGAGCATTGTGAAGTAAGCATTGTGAAGTAAGCATTGTGAAGCGAGCATTGTGAAGTAAGCATTGTGAAGTGAGCATTGTGAAGTAAGCATTGTGAAGTAAGCATTGCGAAGTGTGCATTGTGAAGTAAGCATTGTGAAGCTAGCATGTGAATAAGCATTGTGAAGAGCGAGCAATGTGAAGTAGCGAATTGGAAATAAGCATTGTGAAGTAAGCATTGCGAAGATGACCAATGTGAAGTAAGCATTGTGAAGTACGCATTGTGAAGTAAGCAAGTGTGAAGTAAGCAATTGGAAGTGAGCATTGTGAAGAGCAAGGCATTGTGAAGTGAGCATTGTGGGAAGCGAGGCATTGTGAAAGCGAGTCATTGTGAAGTAAGATCATTGTCAAGTGAGCATTTGTAGTAAGCATGTGAAGTAAGCATTGTGAAGTAAGATAGTGAAGTTGAGCATTGAGAATAAGCATTATTGTGAAGCGAGCATTGTGAAGTAAAGCAATTGTGAAGTGGAGCATTGTGAAGTAAGCATGTGAAGTAAGCATTGTGAAGTGAGCATTTGTGAATAAGCAATGTGAAGAGCGAGCATTGTGAAATAAAGCATAGTGAAGTGAGCATAGTTAAGTAAGCAATGTGAGTAAGCATTGTGAAGCGAGCAATTGTGAAGTAAGCATTGTGAATGAGCATTTTGAAGAAAGCATTGTGAAGTAAAGCATTGTCGAAGTGAGCATTGTGAAGTAAGCATTGTGAAGTGAGGCATTGAGAAGTACGCATTGTGAATCGAGCATTGTGAAGTGAGCATTGTGAAGTAAGCATTGTGAAGTAATGCATTGCGAAGTGAGCATGAGAAGTAAGCATTGTGAAGTAAGCAATGCGAAGTGAGCATTGTGTAAGTAACATGTGAAAGTGAGCATTGTGAAGTAAGCATTGTGTAGTGAGCCTTGTGAAGCGGCATTGTGACGTAAAGCATAGTAAGTGAGCAAATGTGATGCGAGCATTGTGAAGTGAGCATTGTGAAGTAAGCATTGTGAATACGCAATTTGCAAGTGCGCATTGTGAAAGTAAGATTGTTGAAGTAAGCATTGCAAGGTGAGCATTGTGAAGTAAGCATTGTGAAGCGAGCATTGTGAAGTAAGCATTGTGAAGTAAGCATTGTGAAGCGAGCATTGTGAAGTAAGCATTGTTAAGTAAGAATTGCAAGTGGAGCATAGTGAAGTAAGCATTGTGAAGTAAGAATTGCGAAGTGAGCATTGTGAAGTAAGCATTGTGAAGTGAGCATTGTGAAGTAAGCATTGTGAAGTGAGCATTGTGAAGTAAGCATTGTGAAGTGAGCATTGTGAAGTAAGAATTGTGAAGTGAGCATTTGAAGTAAGCATGAGAAGTAAGCATTGGCGAAGTGATCAATTGTGAAGTAAGCCATTGGAATTAAGCAGTGTGAGCGAGCTTTGAGAAGCGAGCATTGTGAAGTGAGCATTGTGAAGTAAGAATTGTGAAGTGAGCATTGTGAAGTAAGCATTGTGAAGTAAGCATTGCGAAGTGAGCATTGTGAAGTAAGCATTGTGAAGTAAGCATTGTGAAGCGAGCATTGTGAAGCGAGCATTGTGAAGTGAGCATTGTGAAGTAAGAATTGCGAAGTGAGCATTGTGAAGTAAGCATTGTGAAGTAAGCATTGTGAAGTAAGAATTGCGAAGTGAGCATTGTGAAGTAAGCATTGTGAAGTGAGTATTGTGAAGTAAGAATTGTGAAGTGAGCATTGTGAAGTAAGCATTGTGAAGTAAGCATTGCGAAGTGAGCATTGTGAAGTAAGCATTGTGAAGTAAGCATTGTGAAGCGAGCATTGTGAAGCGAGCATTGTGAAGTGAGCATTGTAAAGTAAGCATTGTGAAGTAAGCATTGTGAAGTGAGCATTGTGAAGTAAGCATTGTGAGGAAAGCATTGTGAAGCGAGCATTGTGAAGTGAGCATTGTTAAGTAAGCATTGTGAGGAAAGCATTGTGAAGCGAGCATTGTGAAGCAAGCATTGTGAAGTAAGCATTGTGAGGAAAGCATTGTGAAGCGAGCATTGTGAAATGAGCATTGTGAAGTAAGCATTGTGAAAGCAGCATTGTGAAAGTGAGCATTGTTAATAAGCCATTGAGAAGATGATCGAATGTGAACGAGCATTGTTAAGGAAAGCCATATGAGAAGTAAGAGCATTGTGAAGTGAGTATTGTGAAGTGAGCATTGTGAAGTGAGCATTGTGAAGTGAGCATTGTGAAGTGAGCATTGTGAAGCGAGCATTGTGAAGCGAGCATTGTTAAGTAAGCATTGTTAAGTAAGCATTGTGAAGTAAGCATTGTGAAGTAAGTATTGTGAAGTGAGCATTGTGAAGCGAGCATTGTGAAGTGAGCATTGTGAAGCGAGCATTGTGAAGCGAGCATTGTGAAGCGAGCATTGTGAAGTAAGCATTGTGAAGTGAGCATTGTGAAGTAAGCATTGTGAAGCGAGCATTGTGAAGTAAGCATTGTGAAGTGAGCATTGTGAAGTAAGCATTGTGAAGTGAGCATTGTGAAGTAAGCATTGTGAAGTAAGCATTGCGAAGTGAGCATTGTGGGAAGTAATCATTGTGAGAAAGCATTGGTGGAAGCGAGCATTGGTGAAGCGAGCATTGTGAAGTGAGCATTGTGAAGTAATAATTGCGAAGTGAGCATTGTGGAAGTAAGCATTGTGCAAGTAAGCATTGTGGGAATTAAGAATGCGAAGTGAGCATTGTGAATTACAGCATTGTGAAGTGAGTAATTTGTGAAGTAAGAATTGGTGAAGTGAGTCATTGGTTAAGTAAGCATATGTGGACGTAAGCAATTGCAAAGTGAGCATTTGTGAAGTAAGCATTGTGAATTAAGCATTGTTAAAGTAAGCATAGTGAAGCGAGCATTGTGAAGCGAGCATTGTAGAAGTGAGCATTTGTAAAGTAAGCATTGTGAAGTAAGCATTGTGAAGTGAGCATTGTGAAGTGAGCATTGTGAAGTGAGCATTGTGAAGTAAGCACTGTGAAGAAGCATTGTGAAGTAGTATTGTGAAGTAAGCACTTGAAGTGTAAAGTAACATTGTGAAGTGAGCATTGTGAAGTGAGCATTGTGAAGTGAGCATTGTGAAGTGAGTATTGTGAAGTGAGTATTGTGAAGTAAGCATTGTGAAGTAAGCATTGTGAAGTGAGCATTGTGGAAGTGAGCATTGTGAAAGAGTATTTGGTGAATAGTAAGCATTGTGAAGTAAGCATTGTGAAGTGAGCATTGTGATGTGAGCATTGTGAAGTGAGCATTTGTGAATGATCATTTTGAAGTGAGCATTGTGAAGTGAGCATTGTGAAGTGAGCATTGTGAAGTGAGCATTGTGAAGTGTGCATTGTGAAGTGTGCATTGTGAAGTAAGCATTGTGAAGTGAACATTGTGAATAAGCATTGTGAAGTGAGCAATGTGGAATGTGAGCATTGGTTAAGTAAGCAATGTGAAGTGAGTTGTGAGTGAGCATTGTGAAGTGAGGCATTGTTTGTGAAGTAAGCATTGTGAAGTGAGCATTGGTGAAGTGAGCATTGTGAATGAGCATTGTGAAGTGAGTATTGTGAAGTAAGCATTGTGAAGTAAGCATTGTGAAGTGAACATTGTGAAGTAAGCATTGTGAAGTGAGCATTGTGAGTGACGCATTTGATTGAGCAATTGTGAAGTGAGCATTGTGAAGTGATCATTGTGAGTACGCAATTGTGAAGTGAGTATTGGGAAGTGAGCATTGTGAAGGTGAGCATTGTGAAGTGAGCATGTGAAGTAAGCATTTGTGAAAGTGAGCATGTGAAGTGAGCATTGTGAAGTGGGGAAGCATTGTGAAGTGAGCATTGTGGAATGAGCATTGAGAAGTAGCATTGTGAAGAGAGCATTGTAAGTGAGCATTGTGAAGTAAGCATTGTGAAGTGAGCATTGTGAAGTGAGCATTGTGAAGTGAGTATTGTGAAGTAAGCATTGTGAAGTAAGCATTGTGAAGTAAGCATTGTGAAGTGAACATTGTGAAGTAAGCATTGTGAAGTGAACATTGTGAAGTAAGCATTGTGAAGTGAGCATTGTGAAGTAAGCATTGTGAAGTGAGCATTGTGAAGTAAGCATTGTGAAGTGAGCATTGTGAAGTAAGCATTGTGAAGTGAGCATTGTGAAGCGAGCATTGTGAAGTGAGCATTGTGAAGTGAGCATTGTGAAGTAAGCATTGTGAAGTGAGCATTGTGAAGCGAGGACCCTGAAGCGAGGATAGGGAGGTCAGGCCTACACAACAACAGGTCATACAAAAGATTGTTTAAACTGCGAGACCAGGTCATATTTGAGGTCATTAAATATCGAGACAGTAAAGTGAGGTCAATTATTGGTGGTCGTCAGAGGGGGGGAGGGGGAAGCTGGCCAAAATGAGCGTGAATGTGGTTTGGGCCTTTCCTCTCCCTCCCACCCGCCCCTCCCTCCCCTCCCTCCCCCTCCCTCCCCCTCCCTCCCCCCTCTTCCCCCTCCTCCCCCTCCCCCCCTCTCTCCCCCTCCCTCCCCCTCCTCGCCTCCCCCCCCCACTACCCTTGTCACTGATAATACAGAATTACTAAATTAGCACCCCGGCCCTCCATAAAAAAAAAACTGGGAAGGTGCCCTCGATGCTGAAGGGCTCTTGATCCAGGGGAACTTGTCCCTTGTTACTGTGTCAATCTGCGAAACATCCCTGTCTTTGTCCACCTCCTTGTCAAATTCTCTGGGGCATATTTTGAATGTCCGTTTATCATGTCCCCCCACTATCTCTCCTGTCCTTCAGTGTCGTCAGGTTGATTTCCCTTAACCATCTTCTCGTAGGAACAAACCTCTTACCTCTGGGACTAGTCTTGTTGCAACCTTTGCACTTTCTCTAGTTACTTTACGAGCTTGGCTAGGTGTGGGTATCCAAACTGTTGCCGCATACTCCAATATGGCCTAACGTACACGGTGTACAGGGTCCTGAATGATTCCCTTAATAAAGATTCGGAATGCTGTCCGAAGGTTTGCTAGGCTCCCATATTGCTGTTCAGCCGTTATTTGGTTGGATGGCTCTTCAGGAGATTGGCCTGTGTTATACTCACCCCAAGATCTTTTTCCTTGAGTGAGGTTTTGTATTCTCTGGCTCCCTAGACTGTACTCCGTCTGCGGTCTTCTTTGCCCTACCCCATTCTTCATGACTTTTGGCACTTGTGGGATTGAACTCCAGAGCCAATTTCTGGACCAGGTCTGCAGCCTGTCCAGATCCCTTTGTAGTTCTGCCTGGTCTTCGATCCGAGTGAATTCATCTCATCAACTTCACGTCATCTGCAAACGACGGGACACCTCAGAGTCTATTCCTTCCGTCAATGTCCGTCACAAATACCAGAAACAGCACTGTCCTAGACTGCCCCCTGTGGGACCCAGCTGGTCACAGTGCCCATTCTGACAACCTCGCCACGTACCAATGATTCGCTGCTGTCTTCCTGACAATATTCCCATGATCCATTGTAGTGCCTTCCCTTATCCCTGCTTGGTCCTCCAGTTTTTGCACAATCTCTTGTGTGGAACTGTGTCAAAACCGCCTTCTTGCAGTCCAAGAAATGCAATCCAGCACCCACTCACTCTCTCTCTGTCTTACTGCTGACACCATGTCAAGAACTCCAGTAGGTTGTGACACAGGATTTCCCGTCCCGAAACCATGTTGGCTGCTGTTGATGAATCATTCCTTTTCTAGTGTTTCACCACTCTTCTCCTTATAATCTCTCCATGATTTTGCATACCGTAATACATGTCATGACACTGTCTGTAGTTTAGTGCTTCATGTCTGTCTCCTTTTTTAAAGATTGGGACTACATTTTCTGTCTTCCATGCCCAGGCAATCTCCCCTGTTTCGATAGATGTATTGAATAATTGTTGTTAGGGGTACACATTAGCGCCTCTGCTCCCTCTCTCAAGACTCCTATGGGAGATGTTATCTGGTCCCCATTGCTTTGAGGTATCTAGCTCACTCAGAAGCCTCTCACTTCTTCCTCGGTTGTGTGCACTGTGTCCCATCACTTGGTGGTGTGCCCAACCTCTCCGTCTTTTGAGCCCCTTCTGTCTCCTCTGTGAACACTATCATTGATCCTCTGTGATTCCTTCACATACTTCACGGGTCATTTCTTGTTGTCTCTCCTCCTTCCTCCTTAGCCTGATTTCCCTGGTCCTTGAATGTTGTTTTCCTCTGAAGAAGTGGCTTATAAACAGTTTTACGGGGTCAGATTTGGCCTTTTCGCTGCTATGACGAAATCCAATGGTCTTTGGGCCTGCCCTACTTAATCTGTGCATATTCGTTTACATAGGCTTCTACGACTGGTCTCCTTATTCTCCTGGGTCCTATGCCTTCTATATTTCTTCCATTCCCTAGCACACTTGGGTTTTTGCCTCCCTGCAGCCTTTGGGTGAACCATGGACTCATCAGCTTTTTACATTTTCCTGAACCCTTGGGTACAAACCTCTCCTCAGCTCCTTGCATATTGTTGGCAACATATTTCTATCATCTCATTAACTTAGCTTCCCTGCCCAGTTCTCTCATCCCACTGAAACCCCTTCAGGAGTTCCTCAATCCTTGTAGTCCCCTTTCTTGTAGTTTGGCTTCATTCGTCCTGGCCCTCCTGCTTTCTCCCTCCACTTGTAGCTCTACTGTGTGTGAGTTATATGTGGTGTGTGTGTGTGTATGTGTATGTGTGAGTGTGTGTGTATGTCGTGGTGTGTATTGTGTATATTGTGTGTGTGTGTGTGTGTGTGTGTCATGTGTGGTGGTGTGAGTCTGTGTGGTGGTGTGTGTGTGTGTGTGTGTGTGTGTGTGGTGTGTGTGTGTGTGTATGTGTATGTTTGGTATGGTGTGTGTATGTGTGTGTGTGGTGTGTGTTTGTGTGGTGTGTGTGTGTATAGACAGAGAGAGAACACACAGAAAGAGACAGACACGTTTCTTGCAGCCCTCCCACAGTTTTCATCCCACACAACTAGGGCAGGAACAGCACTCAGCTGCTGGTCTGAAGGTGTCAGGAGAAGGCCTCGGAGTCTGGTCCCAGACACTTCAAGCCTCCACGAAGGAACTCTCCCAAATATTAACTTGACCGTAAGTTGTGACACAGTAATGCGTATAAAATTTCTCAACAACCGCAAAACAAAATTACAACACCATGTTTGTGAAGGAGATCTTGACACAAGGAACTGAAACTATTTCCCTCCCTTAGATCAAACCTCAATTAACACCCCCCCCCCACATTCCTCCCGATTCCCCAAGCGCTTTCTGTGCAATTCAGAGAGCGGCATCCTCAGGTCTATAATTAGAATAAAAAAGACGATAAATGAGTATTTCTTAACAACTGCGAACAGCACAGCGCACAACAACACACGACAGCACAGTCTAACCATACACAGCACAGTCTACCATAACACACACAGTCCTACCATAACACAGCACGGTCTACCATGAACACAGCACAGTCTACCATAACACGCACAGTCCTAACCATAACACAAGCACCAGTCCTAACCATAACACAGCACAGTCTACCATAACACAGCACAGTCTACCAAAACACAGCACCGGTCTACCATACACCTGCACAGTCTACCATACCAACAGCACAGTCCTACCATAACACAGCACAGTCTACCATAACACAGCCACAGTCTACCATCACACAGCACAGTCTACCATAACACAACACAGTCTACCATACACAGCACCAGTCTACCACAACACAGCAGAGTCTACCATAACAACAGCACAGTCTATACCATAACAAGCCAGTCTACCATAAACACAGCGACATCTACCATAACACAGCAGAGTATACCATAACACAGCACAGTCTAACATAACAGAGCACAGTCTACCAATAAAACACACAGCAAGTCAACCATTACACAGCACAGTCTACCATAACACAGCACCAGTCCTACCATAACACACACAGCACAGTCTACCATAACAACAGCAAAAGTCTAACATAACACACACAGCACAGTCCCTACCATAACACAGCACACTGTTCTAGGCCACTCACCGCACACAGCACAGTCTACCATAACACAGCACAGTTCTACCATAACATCAGCACTTGTCTACCACAACACACAGAGCACAGTCCTACAATAACACACACATCACAGTCCTACCAACACAACACAGCACAGGTCTACAATAACACACACAGCATCTACCATAACACACACAGTCACAGTCTACAATAACACACCCAGCACAGTCTATCATAACACACAACACGCACAGTCTACAATAACACATCACAGCACAGTCTACCATAACACACACAGCACAGTCTACAATAACACACACAGCACAGTCTACAATAACACACACATCAAGTTCCTAACAAACACACACAGCCACAGTCTACAATAACACACACAGGACAGTCCTAACATACACACACAGCACAGTCTACACAACACAGCACAGACTACAATAACACACACATCACAGTCTACAATAACACTGATGAGGGAAAAGTTCACTAGATATGGAGTAGCGAGGGAGTATATATAACTAATAGTTTCATTTCCTCTGCTACTTTGTTAAGGTAGGGCAGTCCACTCCCGCTATTCTCCCCCCCACCTTTTTTCCCCACTCTCCGAAAGTAGATAGTTTGATTGCCGGCTGCTGTTAAGGTAATGTCAGTCCAATACTCCGGCTATCCCTTCCCCTTTCTTCTACCCCCCCCCCCCCGAAAGGTGACTGTGGGGCTCCAGTCAAAAAACAGTAATCACTCAAACTCGACTCACAGCTCCAACACTACTGTAATACAACGCCTGATCATATTTTAGAAGACTATTGGTTGAGAAGATTCATTTTTGACCAATAATTAACTTAGTCCTTTCAGTCTTGATTAGTGTTAAAATGTTTTAAAATAATCACCACATCCTTTACGGGTATTGTCTACTTATCATGGAGAGAGATTTCTTAAGCAGTGGGAAAATTCTGCTCTCTTTACCAGCTTGAAAAGGAAAGAGAGGGTCAGTTTCCCTATCTTCATCAACATTTAAAATTTCCCTAAAAAAATTCCTTCCATCTTCCATACCTCTATTCTCCATTTAATAACTCTCCTCTCCTATTTTTAACTGACAATCCATTTGTTCTCTAGACTTCTTAACTTGTTAATCTCACTCCAAAACTTTTTCTTATTTTCAACAAAATTTGTTGATAACATCTCACCCACTCTCTCATTTTGCTCTCTTTTTACATTGCTTCACCACTCCTTAACTTCTCTCTTTTTCTCCATATACTCTTCCCTCCTTGCATCACTTCTACTTTGTAAAAACTTCTCATAATGCTAACTTTTTCTCCCTTACTACTCTCTTTACATCATCATTCCACCAATCGCTCCTCTTCCCTCCTGCACCCACTTTCCTGTAACCACAAACTTCTGCTGAAAAACTCTAACACTACATTTTTAAACCTCCCCCCATACCTCTTCGACCCATTGCCTATCTTCATAGCCCATCTATCCCCAATAGCTGTTTATATCTTACCCTAACTGCCTCCTCTTTTAGTTTATAACCTTCACCTCTCTCTTCCCTGATGTTTCTATTCTCCTTGTATCCCATCTACCTTTTACTCTCAGTGTAGCTACAACTAGAAAGTGATCTGATATATCTGGCCCCTCTATAAACATGTAAAAATCCTGAAGTCTACTCAACAGTCTTTTATCTACCAATACATAATCCAACAAACTACTGTCATTTCGCCCCTACATCATATCGTGAAATACTTATTTACCCCTCTTTTCTTAAAATATGTATTACCTATAACTAAACCCCTTTCTAAAACAAAGTTCAATAAAAGGGGCTCCCATTATCATTTACACCTGGCCCCCAAACTTACCTACCACACCCTCCTAAAAGTTTCTCCCTACTTTAGCATTCAAGTCCCCTACCACAATTACTCTCTCACTTGGTTAAAAAGGCTCCTTAATTCACTTAACATCTCCCAAAATCTCTCTCTCTCCTCTGCATTCCTCTCTTCTCCAGGTGCATACACGCTTATTATGACCCACTTCTCGCATCCAACCTTTACTTTAATCCACATAATTCTTGAATTTACACATTCATATTCTCTTTTCTCCTTCCATAACTGATCATTTAACATTACCGCTACCCCTTCCTTTGCTCTAACTCTCTCAGATACTCCAGATGGAATATGTAACAACAAAATGCAAGGAGGCAGAGGAAAGGTTTGTTCCCAAGGGCAACAGAAACAATGGGAAGACCAAAGTGAGTCCTTGGTTTACCCGAAGGTGTAGGGAGGCAAAAACTAAGTGCATTAGAGAATGGAAGAGGTACAGAAGGCAATGGACCCAGAAACGAGTATGCACAGATAAGGAGGGAGGCCCAGCGACAATACGAAAACGACATAGCATCGAAAGTCAAGTCTGACCCGAAACTGCTGTATAGCCACATTAGGAGAAAAACAACAGTCAATGACCAGGTGATCAGGCTGAGGAAAGAAGGTGGGGAACTCACAAGCAACGATCAAGAGGTATGCGGTGAGCTCAACACGAGATTTAAGGAAGTATTCGAGGTGGAGAGAGGAAGGACTCTGGGAAGACAGGACAGTGGGGGATACCAACAGGGAATACACCAGCAAGTGCAGGATGACATACACACAACTGAGGAGGAGGTGAAGAAGCTGCTAAGTGACCTTGATACCTCAAAGGCAATGGGACCGGATATCTCCCCGTGGGTCCTTAGAGAGGGAGTAGAAATGCTGTGTGTCCCATTAACCACAATCTTCAACACATCCCTTGAAACTGGGCAACTACCCGAAGTATGGAAGGCGGCAACTGTAGTTCCCATTTTTAAAAAAAGGAGACAGAAAAGAGGCACTAAACTACAGACCAGTGTCACTGACGTGCATAGTATGCAAAGTCATGGAGAAGATTATCAGGAGAGTGGTGGAGTACCTGGAACGGAACAAGATTATAAACGACAACCAGCATGGATTCATGGAAGGCAAATCCTGTGTCACAAACCTTCTGGAGTTCTATGATAAAGTTACAGAAGTAAGACACGAGAGAGAGGGGTGGGTTGATTGCATTTTCTTGGACTGCAAGAAGGCCTTCGACACAGTTCCTCACGAGAGATTAGTGCAGAAAATAGAGAATCAGATGCGTATAACGGGAAGGGCACTGCAATGGCACAGAGAATATCTAATAGGGAGGCAACAACGAGTCATGGTACGTGATGAGGAATCACAGTGGGCACCTGTGACGAGCGGGGTGCCACAGGGGTCGGTCCTAGGGCCAATGCTATTTTTGGTATACGTGAATGACATGATGGAAGGGATAGACTCAGATGTATCCCTGTTCGCAGATGATGTGAAGTTAATGAGGAGAATTAAATCAGATGAGGATCAGTCAGGACTTCAAAGAGACCTGGACAGGCTGAACACGTGGCCCAGCAACTGGCTTCTCGAAATCAACCCTGCCAAATGCAAAGTCATGAAGATCGGAGAAGGGCAAAGAAGACAGCAGACAGAGTATAAGCTAGGTGGCCAGAGACTGCAAACCTCTCTCAAGGAGAAATATCTTGAGGTGAGTATAACACCGAGCACGTCTCCGGAAGCACACATCAACCAGATAACTGCTGCAGCATATGGGTGCCTGGCAAACTGAGAACAGCGTTCCGATACCTAGGTAAGGAATCTTTCAAGACACTGTACACCGGGTACGTCAGGCCCATACTGGAGTATGCAGCACCAGTTTGGAACTCGCACCGGGTCAAGCACGTTAAGAAATTAGAGAAAGTGCAAAGGTTTGCGACAAGGTTAGTTCCAGAGCTAAGGGGAATGTCCTACGAAGAAAGATTAAGGGAAATCGGCCTGACGACACTGGAGGACAAGAGGGTTAGGGGAGACATGATAACGACATACAAAATAATGCGTGGAATAGACAAGGTAGACAGAGACAAGATGTTCCCGAGAGGGGACACAGAAACAAGAGGTCACAATTGGAAGTTGAAGACTCAGATGAGTCACAGGGATGTTAGAAGTATTTCTTCAATCATAGAATGGTCAGGAAGTGGAACAGTCTGGCGAGTGATATAGTGAAGGCAGGAACTATACATAGCTTTAAGACGAGGTGTGATAAAGCTCAGGGAGAAGGGAGAGAGAGAACCTAGTAGCGTTCAGTGAAGAGGCGGAGCCAGGAGCTGAGTTTCGACCCCTGTAACCACAATTAGGTGAGTACAATTAGGTGAGTACACACTGTCCTAGTAGCGGCCAGTGAAGAGGCGGGGCCAAAACCTGTCACTCGACCCCTGCAACCACAACTAGGTGAGTACAACTAGGTGAGTACAACTAGGTGAGTACACACACACACACACACAAATGGAAGTTGAAGACTAAGATGAGTCACAGAGATGTTAGGAAGTATTTTTTCAGTCACAGAATTGTCAGGCAGTGCAATAGTCTGGAAAGTGAGGTGAAGGCAGGATCCATACATAGCTTTAAGAAGAGGTATGATAAAACTCACAGAGCAGGGAAAGAGTGACCTAGTAGCGACCAGTAAAGAGGTGGAGTCAGAAGCTATGAATCGACCTCTGCAACCTCAGTTAGATGAGTACACACACACACACACACGCACCATTGAAGAGGCGTTGCCAGGAGCTGTGAATCGACCTCTGCAACCACAACTGGGTGAGTACACACACACACGCACCATTGAAGAGGCGTTGCCAGGAGCTGTGAATCGACCCCTGCAACCACAACTGGGTGAATACACACACACACACACACACACGCACCATTGAAGAGGCGTTGCCAGGAGCTGTGAGTCGACCCCTGCAACCACAACTGGGTGAATACACACACACACACACACACGCACCATTGAAGAGGCGTTGCCAGGAGCTGTGAATCGACCCCTGCAACCACAACTGGGTGAGTACACACACACATACACACACGCACCATTGAAGAGGCCTTGCCAGGAGCTGTGAATCGACCCCTGCAACCACAACTAGGTGAGTACACACCCACACACACGCACCATTGAAGAGGCGTTGCCAGGAGCTGTGAATCGACCCCTGCAACCACAACTGGGTGAGTACACACACACACACACGCACAATTGAAGAGGCGTTGCCAGGAGCTGTGAATCGACCCCTGCAACCACAACTAGGTGAGTACACACACACACACACACACACGCACCATTGAAGAGGCGTTACCAGGAGCTGTGAATCGACCCCTGCAACCACAACTGGGTGAGTACACACACACACACACACACACGCACCATTGAAGAGGCGTTGCCAGGAGCTGTGAATCGACCTCTGCAACCACAACTGGGTGAGTACACACAGAATCCACCTTCTACCACTGACAAACGTGTACTGTTTTCTCTCATTTTTCCAAATTGCTTGAACCGGAAATCCAGCGGAAGGTCTTGAACACATGACGGCCGGTGTGATAAAATGATAATGTAGCAATTCTGCTTAAGACAGAGGGTCTTGATCCAAGGAAATGGAGTTATGATTTGGATCGAACCTAATTACATCTTTTTCCTAAGACATTGTATGTTCCTTACGGGTTTATCGCTTCCCTGTAAGCATGCAAACTTAGGTTAAAAAAATTGCATCTTTAAGTAATATTTGTTTATGATATATTGAAAAAGGAGACAAACTCGTATGGGTTTAACGCCGCACCAAATAGACAGGTGGGTGTAGTCATAGAGATGGGCGGGTGTGGTCAGAGAGATGGGCGGGTGTGGTCATAGAAATGGGCGGGTGTGGTCAGAAACATGGACGGGTGTGGTCAGAGAGATGGGCGGGCGTAGTCAGAGAGATGGGCGGTGTGGTCAGAGAGATGGGCTAGTGTGGTCAGAGAGATGGGCTAGTGTGGTCAGAGAGAAGGGCGAGTGTGATTAGAGATGATCGGGTGTAGTCAGAGAGATGGGCGGGTGTGGTCAGAGAGATGGATGGGTGTGGTCAGAGAGATGGATGGGTGTGGTCAGAGAGATGGATGGGTGTGGTCAGAGAGATGGATGGGTGTGGTCAGAGAGATGGATGGGTGTGGTCAGAGAGATGGATGGGTGTGGTCAGAGAGATGGATGGGTGTGGTCAGAGAGATGGATGGGTGTGGTCAGAGAGATGGGTGTGGTCAGAGAGATGGATGGGTGTGGTCAGAGAGATGGATGGGTGTGGTCAGAGAGATGGATGGGTGTGGTCAGAGTGGATGGGTGTGGTCAGAGAGATGGATGGGTGTGGTCAGAGAGATGGATGGGTGTGGTCAGAGAGATGTAGAGGTATGGCCAGAAAGACGCACAGTCACATCCAGAGAGCAAATGCAATAAAATTTTGAGATTCCATCTGTCATACACAAATAACCCGCACATAAAAGAGAGAAGCTTACGACGACGTTTCGGTCCGACTTGGACCATTGACAAAGTCACACTGAAACGTCGTCGTAAGCTTTTCTTTTATGTACGGGTTATTTGTGTATTGTTCCAGTCACGGTATTGTGACTTTTTGTTATTCCATCTGTCATTATTTACTAGACATCACCTGTTAATCTCCTAGACCTTTCGTCTCTGGAGGAATGTATTACAGTGTTTCCCCGGACCAGTGTACACTCGTCCACTTGGCTGGGTCTGGACACACTTTTTCTAATACTCGCAAGTCAGCGACATATACGTAGCACTGTGGATGGGGTATCGAGCCTCCACCGCTCCTCACACTAGATAACCACTCATTTATTCAAGACTATGGAACTGATCACTGTTAGAGACCTAACAACTGATCACCTCAAGAGTACTTCAAGGCTGAAAGACTGACGACATCGTTTTTGCCACTGTACTGCTTCTGTTGTCTCAATTTTTAGTTACCTCTGTAATTGACTGAAGAAGCCTGTTTGGGCGGAACGTATCGGAAATAAGGCATCTAACTGTTACCCATATTTTACTCGTCAAACATAGGCCTGTAGGCCTGCTGCAGTGCTTCTTCTTTTCCTATGCTTACATCTTTAACAGGATAACAGAGGTGGGAAGAGGATTTACTCTAACAGTAGACTAATGTGTGTAGTTGTGGTGTGTACATGTACGCTTGCTCGCACCTACATCATGTACGCTTGCTTGCACCTGCATCATGTACGCTTGCTTGCACCTACATCATGTACACTTGTTTGCACCTCCTATATGTATTTAAATGACGTGACGAATCACAAAACGGGTGGGAGTCGACCCTTTGACACGCGAATCTTAAAACTCACAAGCCAGTGTGCTAACCCTGGACCAGCTGACTCTTAATAGACTCCTCCAACCTATTACAACCAGCTGGTCCAGTAGTGAGTTCGCTGCCTTGAGAGTTTTAAAGACTCGCCTGTCATGGGGCCTATCCCCACACGTTCTGTGCGTTGTTTACAATAGTGTTATTACGACTTCGTGAGTCCTAACGGGACGCATCTCATAGCGAACATCAGAAAGTTTGGTTGCGTGGACTTACCTGGAGGTTACCTGGAGGTTATTCCGGGAAACAACGCCCCCGCGGCCCGGTCCATGACCAGGCCTCCCGATGGATCAGGGCCTGATCAACTAGGCTGTTACTGCTGGCCGCACGCAGTCCGACGTACGAGCCACAGCCCGGCTGATCCGGCACCGACTTTAGGTATCTGTCCAGCTCTCTCTTGAAGGCAGCCAGGGGTTTATTGGCAATTCCCCTAATGCTTGATGGGAGGCTGTTGAACAGTTTTGGGCCCCGGACACTTATGGTGTTTTCTCTTAGTGTACCAATGGCGCCCCTACTTTTTATTGGCGGCATTTTGCATCGCCTGCCCAGTCTTTTACTTTCGTAGGGATGATTTCTGTGTGCAGATTTGGGACCATTCCTTCCAAGATTTTCCAAGTGTAGATTATGATATATCTCTCCTCTCTCTACATAAGCGATGACGATGTACCGCCAGCCACAGTTATCCCCCTCTCTGTCCATACCATTTCGTTGGTAAATATACATAAGTCTAGGATAAAATAGTGCCCTAACGATGGAAAAAGAGAAAAAGGCAATGTGATTTTTTTTTGACATTGTTACCTCTCACACACAAGGTTAAACGTCGTGTCTTCAATAAAGGATTGCGTTTTATTGCATTTCTCTTTTACTATCGTGTCGGTGTTTTGTGTCATTTCTCTGGAAAGTTCCCTAACCTGAAATCACTCTTTGAAAAGTTATTTCCGCGTAGATAACTCAGAAATAGACGTATGCAAATGCATTAAAAAGTGAAGAGTGGATTTGGAGGACTGGTAGTGGAGAGAACGCTCCCCCCCCCCCAAAAAAAAAAGCTTCCATACGAGTCCAATAGCTGGTTGTCTTCCTGCGTCACACTGCTCTGCGTCACGTTTCGTCACGCTCCTGCTAAACACTCCTCAACTCTCATCAAAGACAACGCCAGCGAAACTTTAATAAAAAAAAAATTCTCTTGCTTCAAGAGTTCACTCACTCTCAGTAACTCATGCTCGCTGAGAACTGTGCCAAAAAAAAATCGGCTTTGACTTTAAACAGAAAGAAATGGAGCGTGCCTAGAGCAGCAGTTGGCTGGATTTACGTGTGTGTACTGCCAAAAGTCTGGCCCGAATGGGGACTCGTAAAACCTATTTAGAGACTCTACAAGTTAATCATTTAATATTAATACGAGCTAATACGAGTGATTGGGCGCCATTAATCGTTCGATATTTAAAATTATTATTTTTTTTTAATTTGTTCGAAATATTTTATGTACACATCATTACTAGAATTTTATTACGGTAAGTGTAAGCGCTCAAGGAAGTTAGAAATATCTCTTTGGCTTTTTTTTCATCACCAAACCGGCCGTATCCCACCGAAACAGGGTGACCTAAAAAGAAAAACGAAAGTTTTTCTTTTTAAATTAAGTAATGTATACAGAAGAGGGGTTACTACTCCCTTGCTCCCGGCATTTTAGTCGCCCCTTTAGTCGCATGACACCGAGGAAGAATTCTGTTGTGCTCCTGTTGTGCTTCTGTTTTGCTTCTGTTTTGCTTCTCACAACAAGAAATCCAAAGCTAATGGAAAATTACATTCATTAGCATTGTCGATAATTGTTGCTTAATTATATAAAAAAGTGTCATGTGGATTAATGTAATTTTTATATTCATTGACGTTAATGGTTGTAGGAACATGCTTCAGCGCCCCGGTCTCACGCCAGACATAAATCGAAAAGAAAAATATGACTAAAATAAAAGCTTTTACAAAACACCCGTGAAAGAATATGTGAATATGTGTTTCATCACATGAATACAAACACACACACACACACACACACACACACACACACACACACACACACAAATAATCCTATAATCTTCAAAAAGTAAAGTAGCCTAGTGTGCGGAGATCTGGGCCGGGAGAGTACCGGTGAAACAACAACAATAACAAATAGTGTTAACGTGACCCCCCCCCCCTCTTTTTCAAAGAACGACAAGCTAGGAAACACACACACACAAACACAAGTGTACGAAATTAATATTATATAGTATATATTAGTGCATATTAATAAGGAATTGATTGTGAAATTTTTTTTTTTATAATCTTCAAAAGAGTAGCGTAGCCTAGTGTGCGCACGCACACCCACACCCACACACCCACACCCACACACCCACCCACACACCCACCCACCCACACACCCACCCACACACCCACCCACACACCCACCCACCCACACACCCACCCACACACCCACCCACACACCACCCACACACCCCCACACACCCCACCACACCCCACCACCCACACACACCCACACACCCACACACACCCACACACACCAACCCACACACCCACCACACCCACCCACACACCCCCAACACACCACACACACCCAAACACACACACACCCAAACACACACACCCACACACCACCCACCCCACACCCACCACACACCCACCCACACACCCACCCACACCCCACCCCCCCCCCCCCCCCCCCCCCCCACCACCCCCCCACACACACACGCAACACACACAACACACACAACACACACACACACACACACACACATATTGCCAGACTCACACATACACTCCCCCCTCCCCCCACCGACATCTCACTCCTTCACCTGATCCCTCCCTCCCTCTTTCACCCTCCCCCTCCCCACCTCTCCCTCACCCACTTACCCACTTGCTTCACTCTCCTTCCCACTCCCCCTCCCCACTATTCTCCCATATAGCCACAGTTCCTCCTCTACCTCCCCCCCCCCACACTCTGACATATACAATACTAACCTAACATACAGAATTACATAGGTTTCCCACTCTGAGGCAATCAGGATAAAACAAAAATGGGTTGCCAGAGAGCAACAAGAAAACCCAAGGGACAGGAGGAGGAAACTGCAAAGGAAGATTGGGCAGCAGAGCTCACAAAAGGGAACAAGAATGGGAAAAGAAACTAGAAGAACTTAGCATGAGAATGGAAGAGAGGATAGACATGGAAAGCAGGAAGTGGGAGGTGAAAGTCAAAGCAGCAGAGGCCAGGATACAGAGTTTAGAAGAGGAACTGGAAAATCTGAAACAGCCTAAAGAACTAAAGAACATTTTGGGATTGACAACAGAGACCGCTACCTCAGCCACAAATAAGGGGACTGTAGGGAAAGAAGGAGCAAAACTGCATGTAGAAGCTCTATCAGTGGAGACTGTAGTAAATGAAAGAGCTAAGCTATATGTGGAGGCCCTAAAAGACCACAACAGAGCCCAGGGAAAGCCGAGAAGGGAAAATGACAGGCACTGAGCCCATGTACAGTAGCTAGTGAAACTGAAGAAAGGAAAAGCTGCAATGGAGGAAATCAAATTGAATGAGGGGATACACAGGGATATGCAGTGGGAGAATGAAAGGGTGAGGTCAGTCTTGTGTATGGGCTACAGGAAGTTGAAGGGGAAACATATGAAGCAAGAAAAAAAGGGGAAAAAAAAGCAATTGAAAGCATCATGAAAGTAATCGGAGAAGACGACATGACCCAGCTGGAAAATTTTCGGAGAATAGGGGGGTTTGTAAAAAAAAGAACCCGGCCAGTGAAAGTGACCTTCAAGGCAGAATCGACTCGGAACAGGATACTGCAGGAAAAAGCACGATTAAGGGACATGCAGGCATACAGGAAGGTGTATCTCGACCGCGACAGAACACAAGACGAAAGGCGGAAACTGAGAGAGATGGTACAAAGGCGAAAGGAGGAAAGAGAGGGGATGGAGAAGACAGACAGGAGATCCCAGACACAGGAAGAAGATCAAATACAACCTCCCTCACAGCTTCCTATAGAAGCCTCCCAACCAGGTCAACCCCAGTGCAGCCAAACACTCTAAACCAAAACACCCATGCCATATCCAATGCCCCCACCCACTACATTACAAACTCCACCCCCACAGCAACCACCCATAGTTCCTTATCAGGTCTCCCACTTCCCCAACCCCAATACACCTCCCAGACCACAGTCTTAGAAAAGAAGTTGAAGGTATGGTATACAAATGCAGATGGAATAACAATAAGTATGAGGAGTGGCACGAAGAATCAAGGAGACATCCCAGACATAATAAGCACTCACAGAAACAAAACTCACCAGAATAATAACAGATTCAATCTTCCCACCCGGATATCAAATCTTCAGGAAAGACAGAGGGAGGAGAGGGGGAGGAGGAGTTGCACTGCTCATTAAAAGCCAGTGGGGTTTTGAGAAAATGGAAGGAATGGATGGCACGGGTGAAAGGGACTACTTAGTAGGAACAATCCAGTCTGAGGGACATAAGGTGATAATTGCAGTAATGTACAACCCACCACAGAACTGCAGGAGACCAAGAGAAGAATACGATGAGAGCAACAGAGCCATGGTCGACACACTAGCCGAGGTGGCCAGGAGAGCACACGTGGGGGGAGCAAAGTTACTAGTTATGGGTGATTTCAATCACAAGGAGATTGACTGGGAAAACCTGGACCCCATGGGGGTTCCGAAACATGGAGAGCCAAGATGATGGATGTAGTACTGGAAAACCTCATGCATCAACATGTTAGAGACACTACCAGAGAGAGAGGAGAAGATGAACCAGCAAGACTGGACCTTGTATTCACCTTGAGTAGTACAGACATCGAGGATATCTTGTATGAAAGGCCCCTGGGAGCTAGTGATCATGTGTTCTGTGCTTCGACTACATAGTTGAGCTCCAAGTGGAGAGAGTAGCAGGAATAGGATGGGAAAAACCAAACTACAAAAGGGGGAACTACTCAGGCATGAGGAACTTCCTTCAAAACATTCAGTGGGAGAGGGAACTGACAGGAAAACCAGTACAGAAATGATGGACTATGTGGCAACAAATGCAAGGAGGCAGAGGAGAGGTTTGTTCCCAAGGGAAACAGAAATAATGGGAAGAACAGAACGAGTCCTTGGTTCACCCAAAGGTGTAGGAGGCAAAAAACTAGGTGTACTAGAGAATGGAAAAGGTACAGAAGACAGAGAACTCAGGAAAATAAAGAGATAAGCCGAAGAGCCAGAAATGAATATGCACAGATAAGAAGGGAGGCTCAGCGACAATATGAAAATGACATAGCATCGAAAGTCAAGACTGACCCGAAGCTGTTGTACAGCCACATCAGGAGGAAAACAACAGTCAAGACCAGGTAATCAGACTGAGAAGGGTGATGGGGAATTCACAAGCAACGACCGAGAAGGTATGTCAGGAGCTCAACACGAGATTTAAAGAAGTATTTACAGTGGAAACCAGTAGGACTCCAGGAAATCAGAACAGGGGGGTACACCAGCAAGTGCTGGATGAGGTACATATAACCAAGGAGGAGTGAAGAAGCTGCTATGCGAACTTGACACCTCAAAGGCGGTGGACCAGACAACATCTCTCCGTGGGTCCTTAAAGAGGGAGCAGAGATATTGTGTGTGCCATTAA
>NC_069458.1:5512613-5527756 GCF_026875155.1 Cherax quadricarinatus | reverse complement strand
AATCCCCTTTAGAAAATAAACTTTTGAATTGAATTTGAATTTAAAATTTGAAGCCCCTACTCCCCTCCCTCCGCCTGATAATGGCGCACCCCTCCTGCCACTCAGTGGTGAGTGTTTTGTTTGTTCATTATTTGCTTTTTAATCTACTGTATAAATAATGTCAACCCATTCAGGGACTAATATTGGAATGGCTATTCGGAAGGTATTGGAAGTGAGATCATATGTTTACTCTTGAACATGGCAAAAAATCTAACTTTTCTGCTATTGATAATAATAATAATATAATAATAATAATAATAAAATAATAATAATAATAATAATAATAATTATAAAAATAATAATAATGATTAGGATTTTGCCACTAAAGTGGCTAGTTTATTGTGCACCCCGAAACCCACCCTGTGGACGGTAGCGCAAGAGCTTTATGGATACAAAAAAGGCCTAGAAACTAGGCTCCAGAGGGTTAACAGGAGTACTTAGGGTTTTATTCTACATATCTATATTTCACTTATCTGTTACAAGCAAATTTAGGAAATTTGCTTAGTTATATCTGGTATCTTATTTTCATCAACAAGATATTTTGACATGTCACATCGGTTATTACACTGTCTGTCTCTGTATTCCTCGTAAGTGGTAATTAAGCACATAGTGTTCAGGAGAGTGAAAATTTATGCCTGATCATTTTATTTACTTTTAGTTTGATCATCATCTGTGGGTCTCCCAAACTGCCAGAGTATTTGTACCAGCCTAAGCCTGGCCACTACAACTGAGTCCTCTGTTCAATTCCCACGTTGCTCCTAAATGCTTTGTTCTGCAGTTTTTTCCAGCCCCCCAAAGTTTCCCAGTCGACACAAGAGCAATTTAGTGGCGCAGCATAATCAACCAATGATCTAATATAAGCAAGATACATCATTTTCACAATTTTAACATTAGCACCATACCTGGGGTGAAGCCCTGCCACAACTCTAAGTGCTCTTAGTCGTTCTTTGTATTGGCGACAAAGTCTTGTTACAACAGGTCCAAGTAGTGGAACCTCAAAGCCTAGATACCTGTATCTGCTTACATATTCTAGAAGAGACCCAACAAACAACAAAATACCTTTCATCCGTGGACTGCTTGCAGAGGCAAAGGCAATGTTCGCGGCTTTCACTGAGACCCACATAAAGGATCACTTGGACAACGAAATATGGATCCCAGGTTAAAACCTATACAGATTTGACAGAGTGAACAGGCAAAAGGGGAGGGTTGGCCTGTACATTGCAGAGTCACTTGTTTGCACAGAACTGCTAAATGCCTCAAATGACGTAGTGGAAGTTTTAGCAGTAAAGGTCGAGAACCAAAACCTAGTCATTGTGGTAGTCTACAAGCCTCCGGATGCAACATCCCAGCAATTCCAGGAACAGCTGTTAAAAATTGCCACTGTCGGGAAAAATCTTCAGCCCCTGCACCCAACATCTTGCTCCTGGGGATTTCAACTTAAGGCACCAAAAATGGAGGAATATAGCAAATAATATTGTTGCAGTAATAACACCAGGAGGCAGCTCTGATGAAAACTAAACACTCACACGAGTTTTTAAATCTCTGCACAAAATTAAATTTTAAAACCCAGCAAATAATAGAGCCTACTAGACTGGAGATACACTAGACCTCATCTTCACTAACAATGATGATCTGATAAGAAATGTCACCATATCAAAAACAATATACTCAGATCACAACTTTAATTTGAGGTTCAGACATGTATGCATGGGCCCCAGCCCGACAAAATGAGACTAGTCACGAGGGAGCATTCACCAAATTCAACTTCAATAACAAAAACATAAAGTGGGACCAAGAAAACCCAAGTCCTAACCGATATAAGCTGGGAAGATATACTAAGAACACAGACCCAATTATGCTAGAACAGATTAACTCGGTGGCACTCGATGTATGCACAAGGCTTATTCCTCTAAGAAAAAGGAGGAGTAGATGTAAAAATAGAAAGAGACGGGGCGCTCCCTTTACAGGCGACGGAAAAGAATAACAGAGCGGCTAAAAGAGGTCAATTTTATCTGAAATGCGCAGGGAGACACTGGTCAGAGAAATAGCAAGCATCGAACTTAAGCTAAAAGAAACCCTTTAGGAGTCAGGAATCGCGGGGGAAAAACTAAAAGCCATAAATGAAATCGAAAGAAACCCCAAAGTATTTCTTCTCCTATGCAAATCAAAATCGAGAAAAAACGTCCCGTATTGGGCCCTACTTAACAAGATGGGTCTACACAGATGACAACAAGGAAATGAGTGAGCTACTCAAGTCCCAATATGGACTCAGTTTTTAGCAAGCCGCTAACCAGATGAGAGTCGAAGATCAAAAAGATTTTTTTTTATGAGAGAGCCCCAAAATCTGATTAACATAAGCCTATCCGATGTTATCCTGACGCCAAATGACTTCGAAAGGCGATAAATGACATGCCCCTGCACTTGCCCCAGGGCCAGACTCATGGAACTCTGTTTTTCATCAAGAAACTGCAAAAAGCCCCCATCACGACCCTTTTCCATCCTATGGAGAGGGAGCATGGACACGGGGGTCGTCCCTCGTTACTAAAAACAACAGACTTTAGCCCCACCCCACAAAGGGGGCAGTAAAGCAACAGCAAAGAACTACAGACCAATAGCACTAACACCCCATATCATAAAATCTTTGAAAGGGTCCTAAGAAGCAAGATAAACCCCCCAAATCTGGGAAACCCATAAAGTTACAAACCCAGGGCAACATGGGTTTTAGAACAGGTCGCTCCTGTCTGTCTCAACTACTGGATCACTACGACAAGGCCCCTAAATGCACTTAGAAGACAAAAATAATGCAGATGTAATATATACAGACTTTGAAAAAAGCCTTCGACAAGTGTGACCATGGCGAAATAGCGCACAAAATGCGTGCTAAAGGAATAACAGGAAAAGTCGGTCGATGGATTTTATAATTTCCTCACTAACAGAACACAGAGAGTAGTCGTCAACAGAGAAAAGTCCGAGGCGAGCTACGGTGAAAAGCTCTGTTCCACAAGGCACAGTACTAGCTCCCATCTTGTTCCTCACCCTCATACCCGGGACATAGACAAGGATGTCACCCAAAAGCACCGTGTCATTTCCCTTTTCAGATGACACCCGATCTGCATGACAGTGTCTTCCATTGCAGACACTGCAAGGTCCAGGCGGGGCATCAACCAAATCTTTCGTGGGCTGCAGGGAAAAAAATATGAAGTTCAACGATGAGAAATTTCAATTATCAGATATGGTAAACATGAAAGGAAATTAAATCTTCATCAGAGTACAAACAAATTCTGGCCACAAAATAGAGCGAAACACCAACGTCAAAGACCTGGGAGTGATTTATGTCGGGGATCTCACCTTCAAGGACCATAACATTGTATTTAATCGCATCTGCTAGAAAAATGACAGGATGGATAATGAGGAACCCTTTAAAATAGGGAGGCCAAGCCCATGATGACACTCTTCAGGTCACTTGTTCTATCTTAGGCTGGAATATTGCTGCCCCAATAACAGCACCTTTCAAGGCAGGTGAAATTGCCGACCCAGAAAATGTACAGAGAACTTTCACGGCGCGCAAAACGGAGATAAAACACCTCAATTACGGGGAGCGCTTGAGGTTTCTAAACTGTATTCCCTGGAACGCAGGAGGGGAGAGATACATGATTATATACACTGGAAAATCCTAGAGGGCTAGTACCGAACTTGCACACGAAATCACTCACTATGAAAGAAAAAGATTGGCAGACGATGCACCATCCCCCCAATGAAAAGCAGGGGTGTCACTAGCACGTTAAGAGACCATACAATAAGTGTCAGGGGCCCGAGACTGTTCAACTGCCTCCCAGCACACATAAGGGGGATTACCAACAGACCCCTGGCAGTCTTCAAGCTGGCACTGGACAGCACCTAAAGTCAGTTCCTGATCACCCGGGCTGTGGCTCGTACGTTGGTTTGCTTTGCAGCCAGCAGCAACAGCCTGGTTGATCAGGCGCTGATCACAGGAGGCCTGGTCACAGACCGGGCCGGGGGGGCGTTGACCCCCGAAACTCTCTCCAGGTAACTCCAGGTAACTCATGCAATTGGATCTGACGAACTGTGCCTCTCTGTCGAGGAGGACGCCTATTGAGTTCTTTTTTATCAGTAGAGATTATCAACCCAGGTCCTGACACGAGGTAGTACTGATTAAGAATGTTTTGGGTGTTGGAGAACCCGGTGGTGTGAATCTTTTTGCTGATGATAAAATTTGATTCACACCCCCGGATTCTCCAACCCCCAAAACATTCTTAATCATGTACTAGCCCTCGTGTCAGGACCTGGGGTTTTGATAATCTCTACTGATAAAACAAAGATACTCAATAGGCGTCCTCCTCGACAGAGAGGCACAGTTCGTCAGACCCAATTGCATGATGGGTCTCTTCTAGAATTTGTAAGCAGAAAACAGGTATCTAGGCTTTTCGGTTCCATACTTGGACTGTTGTAACAAGACTTTGTCGCCAATACAAAGAACGACTAGAGCACTTAGAGTTGTGGCAGGGCTTCACCCCATGTATGGTGCTAATTTTTAAAATTGTAAAAATTTGATGTATCTTGCTTATATAGATCATTGGTTGATTATGCTGCGCCACTACTTGCTCTTGTGTCTGACTGGAAGCTTGGAGGGCTGGAAAAACTGCAGAACGAAGCAATGAGAATCATCCTAGGATGCCCTCGTACTGCCAAAATTTTAAATATGCAAAAAGAACTTGATATTCCAAGCATCAGAGATCGTGTTACTGAAAGAAATATCCTAATTGGGGTTAATATGCTCAGGCAAGCTCATTCAAACCCCTGCACAGAAGCCCTCCAAACTTTCCTCAGCACTTGTGAACACTCCTCCAGATGGATCGAAAAGACTGGAACCGACCTCCGCATGAATCAGATATGTAAAGTAAAAGGACACAAGTGCAACAACCAACTTTATTACCATGAATCAGATACATGATCTATGTCAAGTAAGGCAACAGCGGCACTTCTCCGCTCCATGGAATATTACCCCATTCCAAACTACCATTCCTCCATTTCCCCCCAAACTACTTCTTAAATCACAACCAAAACTTCGCCTTGAAGCCAAACATGAGGCCTTAATTAAGCTGTATTGATAACTTAGTCACACAGCACACACTCTCGCAAATTATTTACGTTGATGGTTCTGTTCACCAATCCACTGGTGCAGCTGGTAGTGCTGCTGTTGTCGTACAGAGTGATGGCTCTCTTAAAGAAATTGGGCACGCATAAATAATTGGGCCTTCCCCTTCAGACAGAATGTTTGCCATACTCCTTCCCACTGAAATGCATCTATGTATCAAAGATTGACAGTTTAATTGTAACTGATTCTCTGTCATCCATAAATGTCTCAACTCTTTAAGTTTAAATTGTGGCATGCTTGTGTCAAAAGCCAGACACAGGTATGGTGGATTGTGGACAGTGGAGTCAGAGTGCACATGCTGTGGATTCCATCTCGCATTGGTCTTCAGATGCATGATAAAAACTGATAAATTGGCTAAGCTGTATGTTTTTCAAAGAGGGAGTAATTACAATCTTGGCTTGTCAGGTAGTAGTTTGAGAACAATAATACGAAAAGAACTTCAGCTGAATTTTATGGACTTAAGGTCAGGGAGATTGACACCAGTGAGTCCATCTATCATCATTCTATCATGCAGGAGGGCCCATGTCTATGGTGCACCCCAACAAAATAAGCAGACTCTTGGATGTCACTACCCCCGGGTCCGGCTGGGTTACAAGTATCTTTGGCGGTTAAATCACCACCACCAGATGTAGCCCAAAAACGAAATGTAAACTTTGCCAGATGGATTATTGTCACCCCCTGCGTCATTATGTACTGGAGTGCGATAAAATTAAATGAATTTAGAAACAACTCACTCAGAAGTGTTTCAAGAAATGGCTAAGTATTTTATCCACAGGGGTTATATTACAGCCCATTCTGGAGAAATACCCTGACTTTGCTAGCTTTTAAATAAAGCATTACCACATATGTGCATGTGTGTGTGTTTTGTGTGTGTGTGTGTGTGTGTGTGTGTGTGTGTGTGTGTGTGTTGTTTTGTGTGTGTGTGTGTGGTGTGTGTGTGTGTGTTTGTGTGTATGTGTATGGTGGTGTGTTGGTGTGTGTGTGTGTGTGTGGTGTGTGTGGTGTGTGTGTTTTGGTGGTGTGTGTGTGTGTGTGTGTGTGGGGTGTGTGTGAGTATGAGTGTGTGTGTGTATGAGGTGTGTTTTGTACTCACCTATTTGTACTCACCTATTTGTGGTTGCAGGGGTCGAGTCATAGCTCCTGGCCCCCCTCTTCACTAAATTGCTCTAGGTCCTCTCTCTCCTGCTACTTTAAAGTTTATCATACCTCGCCTTAAAACTTGTAGGGTTTCCCCGCCTCCATACTTCACTTCTAGACTATTCCACGACTTGACTACTCTATGACTGAAGAAATACTTCCTAACATCCCTTCGATTCATCTGAGTCTTCAACTTCCAACTGTGACTCTTGTGTCTGTGTCCCATCTCTGGAACATCCTGTCTTTGTCCACCTTGTCTATTCCCCCAGTATTTTATATGTCGTTATCATGTCTCCCTGACCCTCTGGCCTCCAGTGTCGTCAGGCCGATTTCCCTACCTTTCTTCGTAGGACAATCCCGTAGCTCGGGGACTGGGTCTTGTTGCAAACCTTTGCACTTTCTCTAATTTCTTGACGTGCTTGACTAGGTGTGGATTCCAAAACTGGTGCTGCATACTCCAGTATGGGCCTGACGTAAAGGGTTTATACGTGTCTTGAACGTTTCCCTTACTGAGGTATTCGGAAACGCTACCCGTAGGTTTGCCAGGCGCCCTTTATGCTGCAGCAGTTATCTGATTTATGTGCGCCTCAGGAGATTGCTCGGTGTTATACTCACCCCAGATTTTTTTCCCTTGAGTGAGGTTTGCAGTCTTTGGCCATCTAAACTATATTGTGTCTGCGGTCTTCTTTGCCCTTCTCCAATCTTCATGACTTTGCATTTGGCAGGGTTAAACTCAAGGAGCCAGTTGTGGACCAGGCTTGCAGCCTGTCAGGTTTTTGTAGTCCTGCCTGATCCTCATCCGATTTGATTCTTCTCATTAACTTCACTCATCTGCAAAAAAGGGGCCCACTTTGAGTCTATCTCTTCCGTTATGTCGTTCACATATACCAAGAACAGCACAGGTCCTAGGACTGACCCCTGTGGAACCCCGCTTGTCACAAGCGCCCACTCTGACACCTCGTCACGTACCATGACTCGTTGTTGCCTCCCTGTCAGGTATTCTCTGATCCATTGCAGTGCCTTTTCCCTGTTTTGTGTGCCTGTTTCTTCTAGCTTTTTCGTAACCTCTTGTGAGGAACTGTGTCGAAGGCCTTTTTGCAGTCCAAAAAAATGCAGTCGATCCACCCCTCTTCTCTTGTCTTACTTCTGTCACCTTGTCATAAAACTTAGTAGGTTTGTGACACAGGATTTTCCTTTCCCCTAAAAACCATGCTGGTTGTAAATTTTCACTTGTTTCTTTCCAGGTGCTCCACCATCCCCTCCTGATGATTCTTCTCCATGCCCTTGCATACTATACACGTTAGTGATACAGGTCTGTTATTTTTAGTGCTCATGTCTGTCCCCCTTTTTTAAAAAATTGGGACTACATTTGCCATCTTCCATACCTCAGGGATTTTGCCCAGTTTCAAATGATGTGTTGAAGATCTTTGTTAATGGCACACACATATCTCTGCTCCCCTCTTTAAGGACCCACGGAGAGATGTTGTCTGTCCCACCGCCTTTGAGGTGTCAAGTTCGCATAGCAGCTTCTTCACTTCCTCCTTGGTTATATGTACCTCATCCAGCACTTGCTGGTGTACCCCCCTGTTCTGATTTCCTGGAGTCCTACTGGTTTCCACTGTAAATATTTCTTTAAATCTCGTGTTGAGCTCCTGACATACCTCTCGGTCGTTGCTTGTAAATTTCCCCCATCACCCTTCCTCGGTCTGATTACCTGGTCCTTGACTGTTGTTTTTCCTCTGATGTGGCTGTACACAGCTTGGGTCAGTCTTGACTTTCGATGCTATGCCCATTTTCATATTGTCGCGGGAGCCTCCTTCTTATCTGTGCATATTCATTTTGGCTCTTCGGCTTATCTCTTTATTTTCCTGAGTTCTCTGTCTTCTGTACCTTTTCCATTCTCTAGTACACCCAGTTTTTGCCTCCCCACACCTTTGGGTGAACCAAGGATCGTTCTGTTCTTCCCATTATTTCTGTTTCCCCTTGGGAACAAACCTCTCCTCTGCCTCCTTGCATTTTGTTGCCACATAGTCCATCATTTCTTTTTACTGGTTTTCCTGTCAGTCCCTCTCCCACTGAATGTTTTGAGGAAGTTCCTCATGCTGAGTAGGGTTCCCCTTTTGTAGTTTGGTTTTTTCCCATCCTATTCCTGCTACTCTCTCCACTTGGAGCTAACTATGTAGTCGAAGCACAGAACCCCATGATCACTAGCTCCCCGGGGCCTTTCATACAAGATATCCTCGATGTCTGTACTACTCAAGGTGAATACAAGGTCCAGTCTTGCTGGTTCATCTTCTCCTCTCTCTCTGGGGAGTGTCTCTAACATGTTGATGCATGAGGTTTTCCAGTACTTTCATCCATCATCTTGGCTCTCCATGTTTCGGAACCCCCCTGGGGCTCCAGGTTTTCCCAGTCAATTTTCCTTGTGATTGAAATCACCCATAACTAGTAACTTTGCTCCCCCCCCGTGTGCTCTCCTGGCCACCTCGGCTAGTGTGTCGACATGGCTCTGTTGCTCTCATCGTATTCTTCTCTTGGTCTCCTGCAGTTCTGTGGTGGGTTGTACAACTGCAATTATCACCTTATGTCCCTCAGACTGGATTGTTCCTAAATAAGTAGTCCCTTTCACCCGTGCCATCCATTCCTTCCATTTTCTCAAAACCCACTGGCTTTTAATGAGCAGTGCAACTCCTCCTCCCCTCTCCTCCCTCTGTCTTTCCTGAAGATTTGATATCCGGGTGGAAAGATTGAAATCTGGGTTTTTATTCTGGTGAGGGTTTTTTTTCTGTGAGTGCTATTATGTCTGGGGATGTCTCCTTGATTCTTTCGTGCCACTCTCATTTCTTATTTGTTATTCATCTGCATTTGTATACCATACCTTCAACTTCTTTTCTAAGGGCGTGGTCTGGGAGGTGTATTGGGGTTGGGGAAGTGGGAGACTGATAAGGAACTATGGGTGGTGGGTGTGGGGGGGAGTTTGTAATGTAGTGGGTGGGGGCATTGGATATGGCATGGGTGTTTTGGTTTAGAGTGTTTGGCTGCCTGGGGTTGACCTGGTTGGGAGGCTTCTATAGGAAGCTTGAGGGAGGTTGTATTTGATCTTCTTCCTGTGTCTGGGATCTCCTGTCTGTCTTCTCCATCCCCTCTCTTTCCTCCTTTCGCCTTTGGTACCTCTTTTCTCAGTTTCCGCCTTTCGTCTTGTGTTCGTCGCGGTCGAGATACACCTTCCTGTATGCCGCATGTCCCTTAATCGTGCTTTTTCCTGCAGTATCCCGTTCCGAGTCGTTCTGCTTGAAGGTCACTTTCACTGGCCCGGGTTCTTTTTTTTACAAACCCCCTATTCTCCGAAAATTTTCCAGCTGGGTCATGTCGTCTTCTCCGATTACTTTCATGATGCTTTCAATTGCTTTTTTTCCCCCTTTTTTTCTTGCTTCATATGTTTCCCTTCAACTTCCTGTAGCCATACACAAAGACTGACCTCACCCTTTTTATTCTCCACTGCATATCCCTGTGTATCCCTCATTCAATTTGATTTCCTCCATTGCAGCTTTCCTTTCTTTAGTTTCACTAGCTACTGTACATGGGCTCAGTGGCCTGTCATTTTCCCTTCTCGGCTTTCCCTGGGCTCTGTTGTGGTCTTTTAGGGGCCTCCACATATAGCTTAGCTCTTTCATTTACTACAGTCTCCACTGATAGAGCTTCTACATGCAGTTTTGGGTCCTTCTTTCCTACAGTCCCTTATTTGTTTGGGTAGGTAGCGGTCTCTGTGTCAATCCCAAAATGTTCTTTAGTTCTTTAGGTGTTTCAGATTTTTCCCGTTCCTCTTCTAAACTCTGTATCCTGGCCTCTGCTGCTTTGACTTTCACCTCCCACTTCCTGCTTTCATGTCTATCCTCTCTTCCATTCTCATGCTAAGTTCTTCTAGTTTCTTTTCCATTCTTGTTCCCTTTTTTTGAGCTTTTGCTGCCCCAATCTTCCTTTGCAGTTTCCTCTCCTGTCCCTTGGGTTTTTTTGTTGCTCTCTGGCAACCCATTTTGTTTTATCCGGATTGCCTCAGAGTGGGAAACCTATGTAATTCTGTATGTTAGGTTAGTTTGTATATGTCAGAGGTGTGGGGGGGGGAGGGAGAGGAGGAACTGTGGCCCATATGGGAGAATAGTGGGGAGGGGGAGTGGGAAGGAGAAATGAAGCAAGTGGGTTTAAGTGGGTGAGGGAGAGGTGGGGAGGGGGAGGGTTGAAAGAGGGAGGGGAGGGATCAGGTGAAGGAGTGAGATGTCGGTGGGGGAGGGGGGGAGTGTATGTGTGAGTCTGGCAATATGTGTGTGTGTGTGTGTGTGTGTGTGTTGTGTGTGTTGGGGTGTGTTGCGTGTTGGGGTTTTGGGGGGGGGTTGGGGGTGGGGGTGGGGGGTTTGGGGGGGTGTGGGGGGTGTGTGGGGGGGTGTGGGTGGGGTGTGGGGGGTGGGTGTGTGGGTGTGTGTGTGTTTGGGTGTGTGTTGGTGTTTGGGTGTGTGTGGGTGTGTGTGGGGGTGTGTGGGTGGGTGGGGGTGGGTGTGTGGGTTGGTGTGTGTGGGTGTGTGTGGGTGTGTGGGTGTGTGTGGGTGTGTGTGGGTGTGTGGGTGGTGTGTGGGGTGTGTGGGGGGTTGTGGGTGGGTGTGTGGGTGGGTGTGTGGGGGGGGTGGGTGGGTGGGTGGGTGTGTGGGTGGGTGTGTGGGTGGGTGTGTGGGTGGGTGGGGGGTGTGGGGTGGGTGTGTGGTGGGTTGTGGGGGGTGTGTGGGTGTGGGTGTGCGTGCGCACACTAGGCTACGCTACTCTTTTGAAGATTATAAAAAAAAAAAAATTTCACAATCAATTCCTTATTAATATGCACTAATATATACTATATAATATTAATTTCGTACACTTGTGTTTGTGTGTGTGTGTTTCCTAGCTTGTCGTTCTTTGAAAAAGAGGGGGGGGGGGCACGTTAACACTATTTGTTATTGTTGTTGTTTCACCGGTACTCTCCCGGCCCAGATCTCCGCACACTAGGCTACTTTACTTTTTGAAGATTATAGGATTATTTTTTCTCACTCGGTTCCTTATTAATATATACTAATGTTTATTATAACAATAATTACGGGTGCACACGTGTGTTTGTATGTGCGTACTTGTTTACTAGCTTGTCCCTCGAAAAACGGGGGGGGGGGTTCACTAGGCTACAAACTCTATCTAAATGGGTAATTTACTAACCCCTATCTATCTCCCGGTACTGAAATAGGGAGAGAGAGATGGTATAGCATACAACCAGCAGGGCGAGACACTTGAGACTTTAGACACTAACCAAAATTAACCACAAATAGGCAAGTGATGTCGTCTGCACAACAATGGAGGTTCCTGCTGGTCGGCTGCTATCATCTCCTTCAATTTGTAACTCCTTCAGGAACTTTATCAAGCATTCAAGTTTTTATTTTCTTTTTCTTTTAAGGACTTGATATTCCCTCTTTTTTCTTTAGTACAGTATTATGGTCATAACAAGTCTGATGATGTTAGCTACATTCACAACACCAACAGCTGGGGATTGACTAATTTTTCTTACTTTCAGTATTTACTTAATCACTCTTTTATGACCTTATCACTACACTGCTGCTATAATCAACCACATATGTATTTGTTAATATTTCAGATCACACCGTTAACCCAATTAACTGTTTGGATCTTTTGTGTCAACACTGCGTCCAGTAGCCTAATCAGCTGACTGCTACCCTCCCTCACTCAAATTTCATTCAAATTTAAATTGTAAAATTCTTTATCCTATCACATTTTTTCGCACTCTTGAAGCTATTACCTCTTGTAGGTATGTTCACTGATTCACTCACATACGATGACCGCTAATAATATCTTAGGACAGCCACTAAAACGCTAAATCCTGGGAGCACTATTTAGCGATACTGCTTCACGTGTGTGTGTGTGTGTGTGCGTGTGTGTGTATGAGTTTGTGTGTGTGTGTTTTGTGGGGTGTGTGTGTGTGTGTGTGTGTGTGTGTGTGTGTGTGTGTGTGTTTATTGTGTGTGTGTGTATGAAATTTTTTTGTGTGTGTGTGTGTGTGTGTGTGAGACAGAGAGACTCAGCAATCAACATTTGCACCAATAACTCACTACAGTTGTGACCGGGTGTGGAAGTGTGAATTGCTCATTACTCTAAAATTTGTTCATGATTGCAGCCATGTATAAACGTAAGTAACCATTCTTACAGTATTCATTACCTTTGTAACTTGTGAGTTCATTACCTTTGTAACTTGTGAGTTCATTACCTTGTACCTAGTTCAGCCATCAAAACTTTGGAGCCCGGTCCCTGGACCCATTGTGTACCTCTGTAATCTGTAAATACCTTTGTAACTTGTCATGATTGTGACTAGACCTACCTGGAGTTCATTACCTTTGTAAATTGTGAGTTCATTACCTTTGTAAATTGTGAATTCATTACCTCTGTAACTTGCTCAGCTATCAAAACTTTGAGGCCCAGTCCCTGGACCCATTATGTACCTCTGTAATCTACCGCCCACAGGATGGGTATGGGGTGCATAATAAACATATTAAACTAATAAACTCCATAAACATACTTATCTACGTTCATGTTATCATAGTGGGTTATAGATCTACTAAGGCTTCTAACTGCATTCCTATAACAATCATTTTCATTATTTACTTCTCTCCTAACATTATTCCTAATGCTAGACACAGTTATAACAAAGTTATATTTTACATTCTCTTCTTGGCTAACATATCAACTTTATCATGAAGGAGTAGTCCAATGTGTGATGGGATCCATAGCAATTGTACATTAATTCCTTTGTCCCTGATTTTTTAATATCTGTACCTGGCTTCTCCAATGAGCATGTTGTTGGAGTCATTATATGAGTCAAGAGCCTTCAATGATAACATAGAATGAGTAATGATGATAGAGTCAAGTTCAGTGTCATAGGTTAGCTTTAGCGCCATTAGGATTGCAAACAATTCAGTTTGGAGTGTAAACGCCCAGTTGTTAATTCTTATGCCTAACTCAACAAATTTATTATCGTTCTTAACTGCGGAGGTGGCAACAAGAGCAGATGCAGCCCTGCCAGAATACTCCTGTTTAGATCCATCAGCGTACATAACTTCTTTCTTTCTTTCAACACACCGGCCGTATCCCACCAAGGCAGGGTGGCCCAAAAGGAAAAACAAAAGTTTCTCCTTTTACATTTAATAACATATACAGGAGAAGAGGTTACTAGCCCCTTGCTCCTGGCATTTTAGTCACCTCTTACAACAACACGCATGGCTTATGGAGGAAGAATCCTGTTCCACTTCCCATGGAAATAAGAGGAAATAAACAAGAACAAGAACTAGAAAGAAAATAGAAGAAAACCCAGAGGGGTGTGTATGTATATGCTTGTACATGTATGTGTAGTGTGACCTAAGTGTAAGTAGCAGTAGCAAGACGTACCTGAAATCTTGCATGTTTATGAGACAGAAAAAAGGACACCAGCAATCCTACCATCATGTAAAACAATTACAGGCTTTCGTTTTACACTCACTTGGCAGGACGGTAGTACCTCCCTGGGCAGTTGCTGTCTACCAACCTACTACCTTAATGTATATAACTTGTGATAACTTATTACTACCAGCTAGGTGAGAAATTTCTTCTTGAGCAGTTGCTTTAGCAAATGATTTAAGGAAGGGATTACTAGCAATGAGCTTCTTCTGAGGGACTTACGGGTATGTGATATTAAATGAACACATCTTCCATGGAGGGGTGAAATGCTCCTGTTGCTTACAGTGACACAGTTCATGCAGGTTATAAAACTTAATGCAATTGCACGTTTTCACAATCCATATAGATCTGTGTGAATTTACCTCTAAACACTTGGTAAGATTCATTGTGACAGAGTCTGGTTCATTTCTTAATATTCTAATACCGAGTACAGTGTTAATCTCAATGATCCTATCACTGATACTAGAAATACCAAGCTCCTTTCTCATATTAAGAACTTTTGTAGATCTGGGACACTCAAGAATAATTCTGAGAGCTTTATTTTGCATTAACTCCAAGGAACGGAAAGAACTTTCTTTAGCTAATATCAACATGGGAGCAGCATAATCAATTAAGGGCCTAACATAGGTTATGAACATCATTCTCACGATTCTCACATTAGCACCATATTTGGGATTGTAGCCAGCAACAACTTTGAGAGCATTTAGCCTATCTTTGCATTTCTTATTTAGTTGTGGTATAGTAGATTTGTTAAAGGGTACATCTACACCAAGATATCTGTAAGTTTTAACGTAGCTAATTATTTCACCCTGCAAATAGATGGGTGGGGGATGTCATTTGCTTGTTAACCCTTTGACTGTCGCAGGCCCCTTTCTGAAACTGTCATTCTGTGTCGCAAAATTTTTGAAAAAAAAAAATTATTTTTTCTTATGAAATGGTAGAGAATCTTTTCCCGATGGAAATGACACCAAAAGTTCGAAATTTGGTCGAAAACTTACGGAAATACGCTCCTGCGAAGTTAGCTGTCTCGACGACATATACTTATCAGCGATTTCGCTGACTTTGAGCCCTGTTTTTAGCCAATTCCGTTGTTCTAGTTGACCAAACTCATAGTTATTTCTTTAGAACTCCATTTTGTCTATCAGTTGAGTTCAAGAAACTGCCCATTTACCGATTTTAACTACCCAATAAAGTGGTCAGAAATTGGCAATTTGTCAAATTTCAAGCAAATTAATATCTTTGTTTTAGAGGAAGATATTATGAGGTCTAGTCGATTACA
>NC_069458.1:5488410-5512113 GCF_026875155.1 Cherax quadricarinatus | reverse complement strand
CCCCTAAAAAATTTCCTTTTATAAAAACCGGCTGTCAGTTCCCTAAACCCCCTCATAAATTTTACTTTGCTCACATTTCCAAAACAGCCTTTTCAAGTTTTAAAAAACCATTTTTTTCCCCATTCACTCCTATAAAACATGCCACTTTTGGGGGAAAAAAGTTCAATAGGTATGGTAGCGGGGGGAGTATATGGTAACAATAGTTTCATTGCAGGCAAATTTTTAAAGGGTTTAAGGGTAAGTCAAGCTCCGTTTCCCCGCCTTTTTCCCCCCCGAAAGTGTATTTGACTGCCGGTTTCCCTTGTTAAGGTGGGTTAGTCTAGCCCCGGTTTTTCCTTTCCCCCTCCTTTTCCCCCCCCCAAAAAGGTGATGTTGGGGGGCTGCGGCCCAAACAGTAATCCTAGATCACACCCCCCGCACTACTGTAAGTACATGCCTGCCTTTTATTTAGTGGATTTATTGGTTAAAAAGCTTATTTTTGACAAAAATAAACTTAGTCCTTTCAGTCTTCCCTCTAATTTGCCTGCTGTAATTTTTCACAATCTTTTGGTATTGTATTATCATGGAGGGGTGATTTTTTAAAAGCAGGGGGAAACCCTGTTTTTTCCCCAGTTGGATGAATAAATGAGTAGAATTGAGGGGAGAGGGGAACTAACGTCCTGAAATTTTCCCCTTTTTGGTTTTAATTACCGTGCACCTTATGAAATTGCGGATGTAACCCCTTTAAACATTACAGGGGGTAAAAAACCTGCTTTCCTGTCATCGGGACAGAATTTCTCAAGGCTTTTCTGTGAAGGAAAAAGCCCGGGGGGTTGTAAAAAAACACCTGTGACTGGCCCCCCCTCATCGGCAAAGGTTCGATTTTAACGCAGTGTCACCCCAAAACCCGCACCCAAAATTTTATATTAGCTTTGGGAAATTTAAGTTATCATTTTTCCCTTTTTTTTTTCATTTTTTTTAATGTGGATTTAAAAAAATTTTTTTAATTTTTTTTGTAAGTGTTTTTTTATTTTAAAATTTTTTATATAATTTAAGTTTTTTTGGGTTTTTCTGTTTTTATTTTTTTTTCTTAAATTATTAATTTTTCCCGAGGGGAGCCAGCCTTTTGGGAAAAATGTCTGAAGGGTTTTTACAGGGCTGAGTAAGGGCCTTTTACACTTACGCATGTTCCCGCTTTGGGAAATCCAAAACCCCTTTGCCCCAAAACCCTTTTTTACCCCCCCCCCTCCAACCTTTTCCCAGGCCGGGCCCTTTCCTCGCCTTCCTTCCATACAGACTGTTTCACTCTTGAAAAATCATTTTTGTTTTGCTCCCTTCTCTCTACATGTCCGAACCACCTTTAACAACCCTTCCTTTTGCCCTTTGGACAACAGTTTTTGGGAATCCCGGACCTCCTCCTAACTTCCAAATAAAGAATTTTGCATTATATTCACACCCCAAAATTTTCCCCCAGGGCAGGCTTTTCCATGCCTCCAGCCCCCCCCCTCGCTGCAAAAATTATCACCCTGCTTCACCCAATATAAGAGCATTGGTTTTAAAAACTGTATTCATAAAAATCCCCTCTTTGCCCCAAGGGAAAAATTTTGTCCTAAGGTTTTTTTTTCTACATAATAAACAATAAGTAAAATTTAGCCGTGCAAAAAAACAGTTTAAAATTTTTTTTTGGATTTTTAACCCCGGAGGGTTAGCCACCCAAAAATAAACCCCCAAAAAAGTCAGTGTATCATCGAGGAACTGTCTGTCTTTCTTACACTGTGGTCCTCAATGTTGTCCCCAGGATGCCCCCCAAACACCAGTCCATAACACCCGGGTACCTACTTGCTAAGTGAACAGGACAACATGTGTAAGTTTCCGCCCCACCAGGAATCGAACCTGGACCCTCAGAGTGTGAAGTGAGAACCTTGCCAGCCAGGCCACATTAAGATAAATTAGAATAAGGTTGACCCGTGACATGGTAAGGGTAGAAACTTCAGGAGTGTTTCCTTACACTAGGTGTCCTGTTCACCTAGCAAGTGGTTGTGGTGTTTAGTGGACTGTTGGGTTGCATCCTGGACAAAATGAAAACTAAGAATTTTAGTCACTGGCCATAATACACTCTGTAATTATTATTTTACAACAATTAAACCACACAATAACCAAATTCTGTAAACTCAGCATTTAATCCTTATATAGAATAAACTTTGAATTTGAATTTGAATTTGACCTACTTGCCCGAAATGCTCTGCATAACAAGGGGTTTTTTTATTTAGTAGTATGTCACTGATGTCAGCTATGATCTGTGTACCTTGTGCATGTAACTTGTAGTAAATAAAGATTATTATTATTATTATTATTATTATTATTATTAATTTTTTATTATTATTATTTTGTTTATTTTTTATACCATTTGCATAAAAAAAAGCTATTTTCTAAGAAATTCTAAATGTAATTTAGTGAATATTTTACACTTTTTAATTCATACAACCAATATACATCATGGAACATGTAATCATTTCCTGTGCAAATTATTATTTTTGAACTATAAGGAAATTGATCTCATTATTTTCTGGTTAAGTTATGTAACCTAACCAAATGTTACTTAACTTAGTCTAACCTAACCTTACCTAAAGTAAATGTTGCCTAACCTGACATAACCTTACCAGACCAAACCTAGCCCAACATTTCTGATTATTGAAAATACAGGTCTCCCTTAACATTCACGAGGGTTAGGGGATCAAGAGCCTTGCGAATGTTGAAAAATTGCAAATGTTTGGTGCCCCAATATATTTTTTGAAGTTTTTGGTCTTACCTGCTGTGGTTAATTTAACTAATATAATGAACACTTAGCTGATAAATGACAGCAAATCGTCTACACAGCCGCCCCTGCAGACGAGGTCTAGAAACTGTCGAAACCCTCACAAATTGGGCTGTCAAGATATACAATTTGTAAGTATAAATACCCCTAGGGAGTGTTATGTCAGCATATTTCATTCGATGATGGCTGACGAAATACCTACTTGTTTTGACTCAAAAGTCCACACCTTACTGCCGATTATAGGTTGATTAAAAAACTCCTTGTGAAATCAAGAATTGCGCAATCCCCGATCTACAAGAAATTCGTAACATACCTTGCTCTTTGTAACGTGAGCTATGGGGTTCTCAACACCTTCGACAGGTATCGGTGACTTGAAAGAAGCTGAAGTGTCCTTGGATGTTTCCCCGTCTTTCCCTTGTCTAGGAAACGCACACTGGTACACTATGTTCCACAAGATTTGTCTTTTTTTGTTTACATTGTTTGAGACACTTTGTTCACACTAAATGCACAGATCTCCTGGGGTCAGTGTCACTCTCCCTAGAGTCAAAGATAGTCTGGCGATGCCACACCGCCCCAAAGCCGTTGCTGCCCTAATACACAAACGCTGACCTAGTACCTTGCATCCTTGTCACCTCCTCGATGAAGCAAGCAGAATGTTTGTTTCTTGCTGTCTTAAGCATAGACAACAATGTACACTATCTTACTATGGTAATAAAGTGGGAGCAGGATTTTCCTTAATTGTCCTGCTAAGTAAGAGATGTACTGTCTCTTATAAAAATACACTTTGCAACACCGCTGCAAGGAGCAGAGGTCACTTGACTACGTGGCATAGCATCTGTGATCAATTACTCACTCTAGCAGTAAACAAGACGCTCGCCCCTTCTGAGAGGGCTTGGCCCCTCAGGGCTGAAAGGGGCTGAAGGGGCTGAAGGGGGCTGGTACCCCCCTCCTGGAGAAAATTTTTCCACAATATTGTAGGGAAATATAATACAATACTGCTTTCTTAACTTGTTGAACCATGAACAATCATAAAATACATGAAAATGTCATAAAATATTGTACTAAATATACATACATGTTATGGTTTAATAACATGTATGTTATTAAAAACCACTGCCTCCACCAGTGCCTCAACCATTGCGGAGTACTGCTTGCCTTTTGGTACAATTTCTTTCTTCTCTTTCTTCTCTTTCTTTCTCTCCAGGTAAACTAAAGGTAATTCTATCGCATTTCTCAATTTCTTTGCAAAAGGACTGGCACTAAACAAGTTTCTTTGGGCCCATGGTTAATTATGTGGCAGTCCACTCAATCTACAAGCACCAAAAACAGTGAATTATTGTGAAATGTTTGGAAGAGTGTGGAGACTAATGCTTACCCCCACATAAACACAGGCAACACAGACTGACGATGCTCAACCACTTCTTCCACCACTGCTTCAACCCTCGTATTTTTGTAAATTTCCCATTCTTCGTTTATTTTATTATTATTATTTTAATTATAATTTTGACACTCTCCAGCAATCAAGAACTTAAAATTCAGGAGAGAAATTTATTCTAAACCCAAAGAAAAGAGATAACTTTATTAACCATTGGATAAATGGTATAAGAATTAAAAGCTCATTGGCAAAAAAAAATTTAATGATGATTTAGTTACCCAATTGGACTGCCCACGATAAATGGGCGGAATAGAAAAAGACCCCCACAAAATAACAATAAAAACCAAATTTTAAAACTATAATGACCCAAACCCAAACAATCTGACACATTCACTATGAGGATTGGTAAAGCATACCGTGAATGAGAACCCCAACCTCCAGAATGTTCAAAGCTGAACTAACAAAGAAAGGGAAAAAAGCAAGAACTTAGGAAACAGGAGTGGGAACAATTTTTTTTAGGGTTTAAAATAGGTCTCCCCCTTTTAATTTGGTTGGGAAAAGGTAAAAAATTTAAAAAAAAACCAAAAAAAAGAGGCAGTGTTGCTCACCCCTTTCCCTCTCGAAAAAGAAAAAGGCCTCAAATTGACTGGCCCAAAAAACATCAGGCATGAAAACCTTCCATCCTTTTTTTAAAAAAAATTTTAGAGGTGCTTCTAAGAAATGTGAAAAGAATTAGATAATGCTTTAAATAAAGGTCGACAACTGCCCCCAGGGATGGGAAACCATGATATTCTCAGAACTCTAAGGGGAGTGCCCCATAACCCTTTTTTGGCATGTATAATCTCAGTTACAAGAGGGGATTCTCTACTTCCCGGACCAAAAAGTCTCATTGTCCATCCCTAAGCCCCAAAAAGCCTGTAATTTAGACCCAAATTTCCCTTTAAATGTTTCTTTTTTAAAAATTTTTTAAAAAATGATATTAACAGACTGTACTACAGAATCAGACACCCAACTTTTCCCTACCTCTATTTTGTTCATGGAAAGGGAAAAGTGTGCAGAACTGTATATAACGGCTTGTTTGTAGGCTGTAGAGCGGTGTAATGAATTTTACGTCTTCGGAGGCTTCTTACTTTAATGTTAAGTAGTGGTGGTTTACAAGGCTTGTGTGTTTGTGCCCATGGCCCCGGGCAGGGCCTTGCACGATGAAGAGCGCTGGGGGTAGGGCTTGTGTCTTGATGGCCAGGCGCTGTGTGAGTGAGAGCGAGGCAACGTCTGGGCATACTGAAGTGGCTAGGCCTATAGGTGGCAGCACAGCATGGCGCGAAATATGAACTAAGGCTGGCAGACAGCATGGGCTGTCTGTACAGCAGTACAGGCTGTCTACATACGTCGGCCACCTACCGCGCGTCGTCCCGACGCGACAATACTGGTAGTAAAATGAAAACTCGGTCTCTCTCTCGTAGGAACAGGGCACAGAACAAAAATAAAAACATATTTTTACATATGGACATGGAAAAAAAAACTCTCTACAGGGAGGGAAAAGAAAAAAACATGTGGGTGTGCTAAACTATCGTGGTCAAAGGCAGTGGCGTCGAAGGCATCACTGCATGGCCTTCCTGCGTCTGGACAGATACTGCAACTATGGGAGAATCGTGCGGCTGAGCTGTGACGTAACAGGTTTCGGTCTCTCTCTGGACATCGTGAAGCAGGTCATCGATAGGAGTCGCTGCAGGTTTTCACTCATCCTGGGGCCGACATGCTGGTGCCATCGAGTGAGGCGCGTCGACAAAAAAGCGCAACTGGGCGGCAGGACTTCTGGCAAGCGACTCAGTACCACTTCTCGACTGGCTTACTGTCGTGGGCTGTCACTGCCGGCGAGCTTGGAAGCGAGTTGTGGAGCGAGTCGTGGCAGAGACGCTGGGCGAAACATTGGGAGTCGTAACTTCCTACACAAGACTGCAGTGAGCGAGCTAGCAGTCAAGTGACATTCATCTTTGTGAAGGCTGCTCATTGAAGCTTGTGACACGAGCTGACACAGCAGCCTGCCGACAGGCCTGGCTGCGGCTGACGAGTTTCATCTCTCGACAGTTGGAGTTATAGTAGAGGTTAGTCTAAGCCTTCCCAAGACTTGTTTCTCTAAATAAACTGCACTCTGAAGGTCTGGAGGTGTTGGAACAAATCTTGATGGGAATCGTAGCGGGTACGATTCTACGAACATACGATGCGACGCAGCATAAAAAACTTTCTGTACAAGAGGGCTCGGTCAATCGGGCTGAGTAATCAGCTGTTTCAACACTGGTACACGGCGTGATTAGGTGGTGCAACTCAAGGGTCTGCCCACCCGACCAACTGGACACACGGAAAACTTAAAACACACCGCTGTACCATACGGTTTTACAACATGGCTTACTAGCAAATGATGCTTTTCTGCGCATAAAACTGATTAATGACATACTAAAATGCTCTCGAGAACACTGATGAGGGAATTAATTAACCCCGACATATATATTCTCTCAATCTCTCGACAATACTGGAAATAATTACTAGAACACTCGATGTGACATCATGTGATGTCTGGCGTGTGTCGCTAGGTGACGTCAGCACAGTGACGTCACAGGACATCTCGATGTGACGTCAGGCAGACCATCGAAGAGGTGTCGTCAGCAGACAATCGTGACGCATGAAGTCGGGCAGCATATTGGTGACGTCAGCATAATCTCGAGGTGTCGTCAGCAGACATAGTGAGGTGTCGTCAAAAGACCATCCGTGACGTCATGAAGACGGGCAGCTTGATGGGTGAGCGTCGATGTGAGGCGGGCACAGACCACAGCATGAGGCCTGGGACATCTGTAGTAACTCACGTGGCTTTGTAGTCTGCGTGACTCGCCCACACCCACCGTGGACGTCGTAATCAAATAGCTTCGTAGTCGGCATCGGGCACTCGGATAACAGCACTGCAATGAATTCTACAAATAACTGCAGAAAAACTCAGCAGAAGGGAGTGGGCAGAGTGGTGAGTTATGGTAGTTGTGTGCGAGGAGCGTGGTGGTGTGTTTGGCTGGGCGGGCATCTGGCCATTCCTCTCCTCCTCCACCCCACAAACACGTGGAGAAGCTCACACTGGATGCAGAATTACACCAAAACTCACATCTGGCTTGCTGAAACAGCTGTGGCTGAGCTGAACACTAAAGCAACATACAATTGACGCTGAAACTCTTGACTTGAGGAAACAGCGTGGGGTCACTGGGACGCCACTTACAGTTCTCGGAGAATTCGGAAAATTTCGGCTGGATCCTGTATAGTACCTGTGTTTGGATGCTCAAACGTGCAGACCGACATCAGGAGGATTAACTCGTTGAGAGCTGATGCTTCTTGTGTAGGAGGTGATGAAGTGAAGATGATTTCATACCTCTTCTCCTTCGCGGGCAAACCACAATTGCTGCGGAGCACCGCTGCTACCATTTATAACGGCTTGTTTGGTAGGCTGTAGAGCGGTGTTAATGATATACGTCTTCGGAGGCTTCTTACTTTATTGATAAGTAGTGGTGGGTTACACAGGCTTGTGTGTTTGTGCCCATGGCCCAGGCAGGGCCATGCCCACGAGAGAGAGCTGGGAGGCTTGTGTCTTGATGCCAGGCCGCTGTGTGAGTGAGAGCGAGGCAAGTCTGGGCATACTGAAGTGGCAAGGCCTATAGGTGGCAGCACCAGCATGGCGCGAAATATGAACTAAGCTGGCAGACAGCATGGGCTGTCTGTGCAGACAGTACAGGCTGTCTACATGTATTTCCACCTTTCTCACTGCACACACCTCTACTAGTTTTACCACTTTTCTTGATCTAAAATTTTCATTTGATATTGTGAACAGAACCGTTATACTACATGAACTAGCCAAACTGAATATTGGTGGCAGCTTACTCTGCTGGATAATAGGATACCTGTCAAATAGAGTATCCTCTGTCCTTTATCAAGGCTTTAGAAGTGAGTCTAAAGAAATGTCTTCAGGTACACCACAGGGAGGAGTTCTTAGTCCCATGCTATTTAATATTCTGATTAATGCTCTCCTAAATGCTCTACCTGCCTCACCTAAACATATCGCTATAAGCAATGATGATGATGATATCATGATCCATACAACAGGGCATAAGATGATGAGTACCATTCTTAATGAAGGTCAAGCAATTTGTAATCGACTAGGCCTCATAATATCTTCCTCTAAAACAAAGATATTAATTTGCTTGAAATTTGACAAATTGCCAATTTCTGACCACTTTATTGGGTAGTTAAAATCGGTAAATGGGCAGTTTTTTGAACTCAACTGATAGACAAAATGGAGTTCTAAAGAAATAACTATGAGTTTGGTCAACTAGAACAACGGAATTGGCTAAAAACAGGGCTCAAAGTCAGCGAAATCGCTGATACCTATATGTCGTCGAGACAGCTAACTTCGCAGGAGCGTATTTCCGTAAGTTTTCGACCAAATTTCGAACTTTTGGTGTCATTTCCATCGGGAAAAGATTCTCTACCATTTCATAAGAAAAAATAATTTTTTTTTTCAAAAATTTTGCGACACAGAATGACAGTTTCAGAAAGGGGCCTGCGACAGTCAAAGGGTTAACAAGCAAATGCCATCCCCCACCCATCTATTTGCAGGGTGAAATAATTAGCTACGTTAAAACTTACAGATATCTTGGTGTAGATGTACCCTTTAACAAATCTACTATACCAAAAACTAAAAAAAGGGAAATCCCAAAGATAGGCAAAAATGTCTAAAAGTTGTTGCTGGCTACAACCCCAAAATAGGGTGCAAGGGTGAGAATCGTGAAAATTTGTTTTTTAAAAACCTATGTTGGCCCCTTAATTGTTATGCTGCCCCCCTTGTTAATTAGTTTAAAGAAAGTTCTTTCCTTTCCCTTTTGGGAGTTAATGCAAAATAAAGCTCCAGAATTATTTTTGAGTGCCCCCAGATCTAAAAAAGTTTTAATATGGAAAGGAGTTGGGTATTTTTAGAAATCATTTGTTTGGATCATTGAGATTAACCTTTTACCCCGGTATTGAATTTTAAGGGAAAGAAAAAGGACTTTTGTCAAATGAATCTTCCCAAGGGTTTGGGAGGAAAATTCCACACATCTATATTTTTTGGGGTAAAAAAGTGCAATTGCATTTAAGTTTTTTTAAACCCTGCATGAACTGTGTACTGTAAGAACAGGGGGCATTTCCCCCCTTGGGGAAGATGGTTCATTTAATATCACATACCGAAAGTCCCCTCAAAAGGAAGCTCATTGTTGTAACCCCTTCCCTTAAATCTTTTTGCCAAAAATGATCAAGAAAATTTCCCCACCTAGCTGGTAGTAAAAAGGGTTATCACAAGTTATATACATTAAGGTAGTAGGTTGGTAGACAGAAACTCCCAAAAGGGAGGTATTTCCGTCCTGCCAAGTGAGTGAAAAACGAAAGCCTGAAATTTGGGTTTTACATGATGGTGGATTGCGGGGTGCCCTTTTTTTTCTTTTTTCTCATAAACATGCAAGATTTCAGGTACGTTTTGGCTACTGTACTTACACTTGGGGTCAAAATACACATACTTGTACAAGCAATACAACCCCCCTCTGGGTTTTCTTCTATTTTCTTTCTAGTTCTTTTTCTTGTTTATTTCCTCTTTTTCCAGGGAAGTGGACAGGATTTTTTCCCTTCCATACCCCATGCGGGGGTTGTTGTAAGAGGGGGACAAAAAGCCGGAGCAAGGGGCTAGAAAACCTCTTTCCTTTTATTGTTTTTAAATGTAAAAACGAAAAATTTTTGTTTTTCCTTTTTTGGGCCCAAACCCTCCCTTGGTGGGTTTCGGCCGGTTTTTTGAAAGAAAAGAAAGAAGTTATGTACGCTGTGGATCTAAACAGGAGTATTCTGGCAGGGCTGCATCTGTCTTTTTTCCACCCCCGCAGTTAAGAACGATAAAAAATTTGTTGAGTTTTTGCATAAAAATTTAAAACAACGGGGCGTTTACACCCCAAAAGGGAATTGTTTCCCAATTCCTAATGGCGCTAAGCAAAATTATGACATGAACTTGACTCTATCATCATTACTTTTCATGTTATCATTGAAGGCTTTTTGACTCATATAATGACCCAAAAAAACATGTCATTGGAGAAGCCAGGTACAGATTTTTAAAAAATCAGGGAAAAAGGAAATAATGTAAAATTGAATGGATCCATCCCCTTGGGACTACCCCTTCATGAAAAAGTTGTTATGTTTGCTAAAAGAGTATGTAAAATATAACTTTGGTAAAAACTGTGTTTTAGCTTGGGAAATTTAATGTTAGGGGGAGAAGAAAATAAGGGAAAATAAATTGTTATAGGAAGGCAGTTAGAAGCCTGAGTAGATCTAAAAACCCACTATGATAACATGAACGTAGATAAGTATTTTTTTGGGGGTTATTATTTTAATATGTTTATTATGCACCCCATACCCCCCTTGGGCGGTAGTTTTCGGGAGGTCATAATGGGTCCAGGGACGGGGTTTAAAATTTTTTGATAGCTGGCAAGTTACAGGGTAATAAATTTCAAAATTTAAAAAGGGTTTAATAAAACTCAATTTAAAAAAGGTAAGGGAACTCACAATTTAAAAAGGGTAATGAACTCCGGGTGGGTTCTATTTCACAATCATGAAATTTAAACAAAGTTTTTAAAGATTACAGAGGTACAAAGGGGTCCAGGGCCCGGGGCCCAAATTTTTTGATGCTAAAACTGGGTACAAGGTAATAAAATCAAAAGTTACAAAGGTAATGAACTCCCCTTTTTACCAAGGTAAGGGTTTACTGTAAGAATGGTTACTTACTTTTTTTCAGGCGCAACATGAAAAAAATTTTAGAGTTTGAGCAATTCACACTTCCAAAACCCGGTCAAAAACTGTAGTGAGTTATTGGTCCCAAATGTTGATTGCTGAGTCTTCTGTCTCCACACACACACACCCACACACCCCAATAAAAATTTCATAACCCCAAAACCCCATAAACACACACACCCCACCCACACTCCCCAACACACACAACACACACACACACACACAAAACCATTCACCCCCACCGCACACCCCAACTCATACCAAAACCACATCATCCACACACCACTCATACTCACACCACCACACACACACACCCCACACACACACACCACACACACACCACACCCCAACACACAAAACACCCCCCACCCCACACAAAAACTCTTTTTTGGTAAAATGTAAACCGACGAGGGAAAGGGTTAAAATCAAAAGTGCCCCTTGTTTGCGTTGATGTGAATTAAATTGAGGAAAATTTAAAATCTGATGAGGACCAGGCGGGAAATTTCCCAAAGAGACCGGGACAGATCCCCCACCTGGCCCAGAAAAAGGCTTTGGGAAAAAAAATCCTGCCAAATGCAAAGTAATAAAGATGGGGGGGGGAACAGAAGCCCAAGGAAGAGTATAGGTGGGGTGACCAAAAAATGAAAAACCTAAATAAAGGGGAGAAAGACCCTTGGGGTGAGTATAACACCGAGCATGTCCCCGGGAAAGCCACACCCCAAACAGAAAACCCTGCTGCGATAGGGGGGCCCCGGGGCAAACCTGAGAAAAAAGGTTTCCGTTTCCTTAGTAAGGAATCTTTCAAGACACTTTTACCCCGTGTATGTCGGGCCCCAATAGGGAAAGTTTGCAGCACCTTTTTGGGAAAACCCGCATTTGATAAAGCACGTCAAGAAACTAGAAAAAGTAAAAAGGTTTGCGAAAAAGGTTATTTCCCAGAGCAAAGGGGGAAGGGTTTATGGGGAAAAGTTTTGGGGGAAAAGGGGGCGGGAGGGACACTGGGGGAAACAGGGGGGTTCAGGGGGACATGAAAACGACTTTTAAAAAAATTGCGTGGAATAGCAAGGTAAAACAAAGACGGGGATGTTCCAGGGAGGGGAAAACGAAACAAGGGGGCCCAAAATTTGGGAATTTGAAGCCCCCAAAAGGGGGTCAGAGGATAGTGGAAAGTATTTCCCTTAAAGTCATGAGTTGTAAGGCAGGGGAAAAGCCTAGAAATGACGTAGGGGAAAGGCGGAACCATACACAGTTTTAAGACGAGGTTTATAAAGCTATGGAGGGGGAGAGAGGGGCCTAGAAAAAAACCCGGGTGAAGAGGGGGGGCCAGGAGCAAAGATCGACCCCTGAAAACCAAAAATTTGGTGAGTACAAATAGGGATTTCATTTTTTTTCACATACCCCAAAAACAAAACACCCCACACCCCACAAAACAAAACCACACACCACCACACCACAAAACACACACACCACACACACACACACAAAATGCACACAAAAAACACACAGTGTAGTGGGTCACAAGTGCCAGGCCCCGAAATCTTAGTGTTTTTTCGGGGTGTTTTAGCGCTAGAAAGAACCCAGGGTTAGGGGAACAACGTCAGTGAAAACCCAAAGTGATAACCAGTGTATTAGAAAACAAAAAAAAGTAAAGGCGAGAGAAAGCCTAAAAATTTACAAAAAAAATTTCAAAGCGCCAGTCGTTGGGGCCCTTGTTGGCACCTGTTGCCCATTGTTAACATTTTACAAAGTACAAACGAGGACTAAGAGAAAGCCCCAAATGAAAAAGAGAGGCTAAATTTGATAACCGGGTTTATTAGCAAACTTTAAAATAAAGTAAAGGGGGAGAGAACCCTGAAATTTTTCAACAAAATTTAAAGCCCCCAGTCTTTGGGCCTGGTTGGCACCTGTTGCCACATTTTTTAAAATTTATAAAAAGTAAAAATGGGGTGAAAAAGAAAAAAGCCCAAAATAAAATTTTAAGGGAAGGGGGGGGAAAACGAAAAAATTGTGATGTAGCACACAGATTTAAAAAGGGTAGCCAAAAAGGGGATATATATATATTTATATATATATATATATATAAAATTATATAAATTTTATACATACTTATACTTAAATTTTTTTTAAAGCAGGGTGGTGGCAGCAGAAAGGCCTGGGGGAGTATTCCCACCAAAAAAAGGCTGGGTGTCATCCCCCAAAAAAGTTTGGGGGTTAACTTTATTTAAAAAGTAAAAAGTTTTAAATTTAAAAAACCCGAACCCCATTAAACAAGGGTTTAAGTGTGGGTAAATGGGATCAAAAGGGCAAGAGTTTAAAATAGCGAAAAAGCCCAGGACCCCCGGGGATGGGGAGAGGGGCCCCCGAGCCCTTTCCGGGGCAAAGCCCCCGAAAACGCGGAATGGACATCAGGCATTTGGAGGGGAGGGTCCCTTTCCCCAAGGAAACGTACAAATCCCCCTGTTTTTTTGGTTGGGGGGAGTCTGAGTGAAAAGACCCGGGCCCCAGGGGGTCCCCTGGTTTTCGATATTTTAAACCCCTGCTCCAGAGCGATTATCATACCCCAAACACCTAGAAATTTGTGGGAAGTTAAATTTTGTAGGGGGTAAGGATTAAGCAGGAGGATTAAGCCTTTGGGTAATGGGGACTACAGCCCCGACAACAGTTTTTGGAGATAATGGTCTAGGACACCCAAAAACAGTACAATTGAGAAGAAAATACTGGGTACACAGTAGTTTAAAAAGGGATTACATAACTAGGTGAAAGGAAAGACTTGGGTTTAAAACCGTGTATTATAATTTTAGAAAATACTTTTTAGGTTAAAGGTTTCATTAGTATTCGGATTTCACAGGGAATTTAATTTTATTTTTGGGAATTAAAAAAACTGAGTGTCACACAACACAAACGCGTGCCAAAAAACATACACACTCGGGGCAAAGGGGTGGGTCTCGACCCTGAAAAAACAATAAAGGGGAGTACACACAAAAAAGGGGTCCTTGGAAAGGGGCCAGCCCTCCCCCCCCAGCCTCTTACCCTTTCCCCTCCCCCGCGTTTTCCCTCTCCCAAAACCCTTTTTTTCCCCCCTTTCTCCCTCTCTCTCTTTTCTTCCCTCTCCTCTCTTTCTCCCTCTCTCTACCCTTTCTCCCCCTCACTTTCTCTTCTCCCCCCTTGGGTCTTAAACCCTCACCCCATTTCTCTCTCCTTTTCTCCCTCTTTTACCCCCTTTTTCTCCCCTTTTTTTCTTTCCCCCCCCCTCTTTTACCCTTTCTCTCTCTCCCCCCACCCCCTCCCTCCCCTACAATGTAGTAAAAAGGGAGTAATAAATGGGTGGGAAAAAAAAGACTTGTTAACACACGCTAGTATTATAATTAGAATTTCTTCAGTGTAGTGGTATCTCTTTTTGTTTAGGATACACAGAAGTGAATTGTATTTCTGGGACATTAAACAACTGAGTGCTCAACACACACACAACGGCAAACAACATACACACTCGGGCCAAAGGGGCTGGGGTTTTTCGACCCCCAAAACCCCCAACTAGGTGAGAAAACCCCCAGTGATCCTTGGGAAATTTTACTGCCTCCCCCCCCAGACCCCCCTTTTTTTTTTCCCCCTCGCGTTTCTTCTCCTCATAGCCTTCCTTCCCCCCTTTTCCCCCCTCTCTCTTTTCTCTCCCTCTCCCTCTCCCCCTTTTTTCTCCCCCTTCTACCCCTTTTTTCCCCCCCCAATTTCTTCCCCCCCCCCTTGGTCTTATCCCTTTACCCCCCTACTCCTCTCCTCTCTTCCTTTTCTACCCCTTTTTTCTCCTTCTTCCCCCTTTTTCCTCTCCCTCTCTCCCCCCCACCCTCTCCCTCCTTAGCCTTCTGGGCTGTGGTAAAAAAAAGTAAAAAAAAAAAAAAAAAAAAAAAAAAAAAAAAAAAAAAAAAAAAAAAAAAGGGTGGCCCTTTGAGGGCGGAAAAAAAGAGATCTGGTGGACGAAAACCCGGGGGGAAAAATAGGGCTTGAGCTCCAAAAAAAAAGGGGGGAAAAAGTGGGGAAGGAAAATAGTAGAGCTTGGTAAGGAAAAAGGAGGAGCGGAAAGTGAAGAGTTTCGGAAGTGGGAAGTACAGGTCTAGCAGCAAAAAGCTAGGTTTCAGTGCTTAGAAGGGGAAACTGCAAACCTTGGGAAAAAGATTTGAGGACAAATGACAAATTTTGGGTGACATCAGGAAAAATTTAAAATCAGGCACAGACAAGGGGATGGTTAAAACAACGGGAATGCCCAAATGAAGGGCCTTCAGGAACCCAAATGAGGGCCCGGGGGAAAAACGACAGCACACTAAGATCAAACGACAGGTCCGAAGACAAAAGAAGGTACTTATGCAGAGATTCAACAAACCAAATGCAGAAACAAGGGACGGGGGGTCAGGGAAAAACAGTCCTTTAGAATAGAAGTTTTGATATGCAGGGATGGGAAAGGGAAGGGAAAATATCAATGGAAGGAAAAAAAAGGGGTCGGGGGACGCAAAGGAGATCAGTGGGAGGAGGAAAGGGGAGGTCAGTTTTTTTTGTTTCGGGCTCCCAAAAAGCCAAAGGGGGCCAATTTTTAAAAATTGGGGAAAAAAAGATTTGGGAAAGGGATCATTTTAAAAAAATTGGGGGGGGCAAAATGACCCAGGTGGGAAAAAAATTTTTAGGGGAAAATTTGGGTTTGGGTTTTGGGGTGGAAAAGGGTTTCGGCCTTTTCAGAGTAACTTTCAAGGGGAATCAGTTCGAAAACCCGGGTTTTTCAAAAAGGGAAAACAAAAACTGAGGACAAAAAGGGGTACCGGGGAGTATTCCCCCGCCGCGACAGAAAAAGAAGAAAGGGGCTACATGAAAGAGAGGGGACAGAGACGCAAGGAGGAACGAGAAACAATTTAAAAGGGGCAGGAAACCCGACACAGGAGGAAGGGCAAAACACCCCGAATCTCCCCCCAAAAGCTCCACCCGCGACAAATTCCCCAAAGCAACTGAGCCCAAAATTACTAAACCCACTCACTGTTCCCCCTGCCCCCCAATTTCCCCCCATAAAAAAACCTCACCCAAAGCTGTCCCCTTTTGGGGATTCTGACCCCCCCCCCATTTAACACAAACCCCCCCTACAACCCCAGCCCCATATTGGCCCCCCCCAAGGCTCTCGCTCCCCAACCCCAATATTTTGGGATGGGCCCCAATTATAGAAAAGAAACTTTAAAAGGGTTTTTTTCACAAACGCGGATGGAAATTTAAAGAATAAACATGAGGGGTGGGAAAGAAAAAATCAGTGAAAAAACCCCCGGGGCCCTATACGCAGTCCGAAACAAAAACTGTGAGACAAAAACAGACACAAAACTTCCCCCAGGATATCCCCCCCAAATTTAGGAAAGGGTTTAAGGAGTAGGGGGGGGGAGGGGGTTTCACTGCTTTTTAAAAACCCCCGATGGGGGGTTTTGGAAAGGGGAAAAGGGGGAAAAACAAGAAGGAAAAGAGACTTAAATTGTAGGAACCCAATTATCCCGGGGAAAATAAAAAAAGTCTTGGAGGAAATTTTAAAAAACCCCCCCCCCGCTCTTGGGATGGGAACGCCAAAACACAAAAACCAAAAAACAATCCCCCCAAACACCCCCAAAGGGGGGGGTGGTGGGAAAAACCCCTGGCCTGAGGGGGGCCCCCCAAAAAAGGCCTTTCCCCCCCCCCCAAAAGTTCCCGGGTAAAGGGCCCCTTTCAACCCCGGGGATTTTGACTGGGCCCAAAACCTGGAGCCCCCATTTGGGGTCCCGAAAACATTTGGGTGGGCCAAGGGTTTTATGGATTTGTTTTGGGGGACTTGAAAAACTCTCCAAATTTTTCGGGACCAAAAAAAAGTGAAGGGGGAAAAAGGTTTGAACCCAAGCCCAAAGGTTTGGAAACCTTGGTGTTCCCAACCCCCGGCATACACTTGGGTTTAAATTTGAGAGGCCCTTGGGGCGCGACATTGGGGGTTTTTTTTTTTTTTTTTTTTTCCCTTTTTTTGAGTTTTTTATATATAGTAGAGTTACAAAGGGGGGAAGGTAACCCGGAACTGAAGGGGACAAAGGGCCCCCAAATATAAAAAGGGGGGGGCTTTCCCCAGGTATTGGGGAAACTTCCCGCAGGAGGTTAAATGGGACAAAAAAAAAGAAATTTTGGGAGGAAAAACCGTAAAAAGAGGGTGATGGAATATGTGGCAACAATGTGCAAGGAGGCAGAGGAAAGTTTTGTTCCCGGGAAAGGAAAAATAGGAAGACCAAAAAAAGGGGTCCCGGTTTACCGAAGGTGTTGGGGGGGCAAAAAAATAAGTGCAACAGAGGGGAAAGGAAAAGGTTTTCAGGAGGATAGGAACAAAGGAAAAAAAAGGAGTTAGTAGAAGAGCCAGAAAGAAGTTTTGCACCGATAAGGGGGAGGGGCCCCCCCGGGAAGTATGGGAAAAAGAAAATAGCAAACGAAAGTTCCAAAAATGACCCGAAATTTTCTGTATAGCCACATTAGGAGAAGACAAAAGTCAAAAGGCCCCGGTGATAAGGCTGGGGGGAAAGGGAAAGGGGGAGAAAAACAAAAAACGATCAAGGGTATTGGGGGGAGCTAAACAAGAGATTTAAAAGGAAAGTTAAATTTTCAGTAGAGACAGGAAAAAGGGGCTCTGGGGGGACAGGGCCCGACGGGGGGACACCAGCAAAAGGGAAAACACCAAAAAAGTGTTGGGCGACTAAATACAGATGAGTAGGGGGTGAAGAAAAAAGCTAAGGGACATCGATACCTCAAAGGCAATGGGACCAGGGCAACATCTCCCGTGGGTTTCCCTTTGAGAGGGAGCATTTTAAAATTTTGGGTGCCCCTTACCAAAAAATCTTTTAAACCCTCCCCGGAAAACCCGGCAACTACCTGGGTATGGAAGACGGAAATGTAAATTCCCATTTTTAAAAAAGGGACAGGGAAAAAAGGCCCCTAAAATTTTTGACCTGTGTCATTTACGTGTATAGTATGCAAAAAATTTGGAGGGAAAATTATAGGAGGAGAGTGGTGGGCAAATGGAAGGGGAAAAGGGTATAAATGCCAACCCGCAAAGGATTCACGGAAAAGGGAAAAAACCTGTGTTTACAAAAACCCTTTTGGGGGTTTTATTTATTTAAAAAAACAGAAATAAGACAAAAAGGGGAGAGGGGTGGGGTTTATTTTATTTCTTGGACTGCAAGTAGGGCCCTTTTACACAGTTCCACAAGAGATTAGTGCAGAAACTAGGACCAGGGCATTAAAAAAGGAAAGGGGACTGCCAAAGGGTTTAGAGAATATGACGGGAGGAAAAAAGGGGTTGGGACGTATTTTATTTTTTATCACAGTGGGCCCTGTGACGAGCGGGGTTCCCCCAGGGGGGCGGTCCCCAGGGGCCCCGTGCCCATTTTTTTGGGATATGTGAACGACATGGGGCGGAAGGGTTTGGGCTAGAAATGTCCCTGTTTGCAGGGTGTTTTGAAGTTTAAAGAGGGGGAATTAAATCTGATGAGGACCCCGGCAGGACCCTTTAAAAGACCGGAAAAAGACTGGAAACCCGGGCCAGGGAAATGGTTCTCGAAATTTTAAAGGGCCCAAAAGCAAAAATCATGAAGATGGGGGAGGGGGACAGGGAAAACCCCAGACAGAGTATAGGGTAGGTGGCCCAAAAACTGCCCAAAACCCCAATCAAGGAGAAAGACTTGGGGTAGTTTTTAACACCGAGCATTTTCTCCCGGGAAGGGAAACAAACAATCAGATAACTGCGGGAGCTATGGGCCCCCTGGCAAAAAACCCGGAACGCCTTCCCATTTTCCCTTTGTAAGGAATTTTCAAGGGCACTGTTTCACCCTGTATTTTCAGGCCCATAATGGGGTATGCACAATGTTTGGAACCCCCACTTGATTTTAAAACCCCGTCAAAAAAACTAGGAAAATTTCCCAAAAGGTTTTTCAACAAGGTTAGTTCCAAAACTAAAGGGGGAAAGTCCTATGAAAGGAAAAATTAAGGGAAAACGGCCTGACCACACTGGAGGGAAAGGGGGGTTTAGGGGAGGGCATGATAACGACCCTATAAAAAAATGGTTTTGGGAAAAGAAAAAGGTGGGGAAAAAAAGGGTGTTCCCAAAGGGGGGGACACAGAAAAAAGAGGCCACAATTTGGGAAATTGAAGACACAAAAAGAGCAGGGAGATAGTAGGAAGTATTTCTTCCCGTCATAGCCGTTTTTAAGGCTTTGGGAAAAGCCCAAAAAATGATGTTTGTTTGGGGGCCGGCCCCCTACAATTTTAAGACCCAGGTTTGATAAATGGGCCGGGGGGGGGGAGAGAGAGGGCTAGTAGCCCGGGAAAAGGCGGGGGCCCGGAGCTTTGGGGCTGACCCCCGCAACCAAAAAATAAAGGGGGGTACAAATAGGTGAGTACATATGTGGGGAAAGCTTTTTTTTTACGCTAAACAAATCGGGTATTTTTCCAAAATGGTCTGTTAAAATACCACTGTGGGTAAAAAACTTAGCCCCCTTTTTGAAACTTCCCGAGTGAGTTTTTTTCCCAAATTCATTTAAATTTTTTCGCAAACCAGTACATAATGGGCGCAGGGGTTTTGACAAAATCCCTTGGGGAAAGTTTACATTTCGTTTGGTCTACATCTGGTTGGGGGGTGTTTAAAACCCGCCAAAAGATACTTGTAAAAAACCCGCCCGGGGCCGGGGGGGGGTAGTGGGCATCCCCAAAAGTCGGGTTATTTTGTTTGGGTGCACCATAGAAAGTGGTCCCCTGCTTTTTAGAATGGGTGAAGATGGAAACCCCTGGTTTTCAATCTCCCCCGGGGCCTTAAGTCCCCCAAAATTCAGTGAAGTTTTTTTCGATTATTTTTTCAAAAATAAAACCTGACAAGCCAGGTTTTTTTTAAATAACCCCCCTTTGAAAGCTACGCTTAGCCAATTTTTCAGGGTTTAACATGAAACTGAAAACCCAAAGTGGATGGAAACCAGAAAGGGCACTCTGACTCCCCTGTTACAATCCCCCCACCAAAACCCGTGTCTGGGTTTTTGGGCCAAACAAGGGCCCCAAAATTTTTGCTTAATGGTTGGAGCATTTATGGGACCCGAGAATCAGTTACAATTAAACTGTCCAAAACTTTTATTTAAAAGAGGGATTTTTAGTGCAAGGGGGTATGGGAAACAGTTCTGTCTGAAGGGTAGAGGCCAATTTTGATGCTTGCTCCAATTTCTTTAAGGGGAGCCCTCCCCTCTGTTCGACCCCAACCCGCAGCATACCCGCTGCACCAGTGGATTGGGGAAAAGAACCATCAACGTAAATTAATTTTTGAGAGTGTGTGTGGTGATAAATTATCAAAACACTTAAGGGGCCTTTATGTTTGGGGGTTCAAGGCGAAGTTTTGGTTGTTTTTTTAAGAAGTTGTTTGGGGGGGAAAAAGGGGGGGAATGGTAAATTTGGGAAAGGGGGGAATATTCCCGGGGGCGGAGAAATGCCGCTGTTGCCTTAATTTACATAGATCATGTATCTGATTCATGCGGAGGTCGTTCCAGTCTTTTCGATCCATCTGGAGGAGTGTTCACCAGTGCTGAGGAAGTTTGGAGGGCTTCTGTGCAGGGTTTGAATGAGCTTGCCTGAGCATATTAACCCCAATTAGATATTTCTTTCAGTAACACGATCTCTGATGCTTGGAATATCAAGTTCTTTTTGCATATTTAAAATTTTGGCAGTACGAGGGCATCCTAGGATGATCCTCATTGCTTCGTTCTGCAGTGTGGTGTGATAATCATTATATGATCAGCAAAATGATTCACACCACCGGATTCTCCAACACCCAAAACATTCTTAATCATGTACTAGCCTCGTGTCAGGACCTGGGGTTGATAATCTCTACTGATAAAACAAAGATACTCAATAGGCGTCCTCCTCGACAGAGAGGCACAGTTCGTCAGATCCATTGCATGATGGGTCTCTTCTAGAATATGTAAGCAGATACAGGTATCTAGGCTTTGAAGTTCCACTACTTGGACTGTTGTAACAAGACTTTGTCGCCAATACAAAGAACGACTAAGAGCACTTAGAGTTGTGGCAGGGCTTCACCCAGGTATGGTGCTAATGTTAAAATTGTGAAAATGATGTATCTTGCTTATATTAGATCATTGGGTTGATTATGCTGCGCCACTACTTGCTCTTGTGTCTGACTGGAGCTTGGAGGGCTGGAAAAACTGCAGAACGAAGCAGTTTATGGAGCAACGTGCAATGTGAACAGACTGACTCATGTTGTATTTGCCAGGCTTAGGCTTGGTTACAAGTACTTCAGGCAGTTTTGGGAGACCACAGATGATGATCAAATAAATGTAAATTATATGATCAGGATTTTTGTCACTCTCTTGAACACTATGTGCTTAATTATCCACTTACTGAGGAATACAGAGACAGACAGTGTAAAACTGATGTGACATGTCAAGATATCTTGTTGATGAAAATAAGATACCAGTTTATACTAAGCAAATTTCCTAAATTTGCTTGTAACAGATAATTTGAACTATAGATATGTAGATATAAATCCATATGTACTCTGTTAACCCTTTGAGCCTAGTTTCTAGGCCTTTTGTGTATCCATATGCTCTTGCGCTACCGTCCACAGGATGGTTACGGGGTGCACAATAAACTAGCCACTTTAGTGGCAAAATCTCAAATCTATTATTATTATATTTTTATATTTATTATTATTATTATTATTATTATTATTATTATTATTATTATTATTATTATTATTATTATTATCAATAGCAGAAAAGTTAGATTTTTTGCCATGTTCAAGAGAAAAACATATGATGTTACTGTCCAATACCTTTCCGAATAGCCATTCCAATATTAAGTCATGAATGGGTTGACATTATTTATACTGTAGTTTAATAGCAAATAATGAACAAACAAAACACTCACCACTGAGTGGCAGGAGGGCTGGCTGCCAGTTATGCAGGTCGGAGGGAGGGTAGTAGGGACTGCAAATTCAAATTCAATTCAATTCAAAAGTTTATTCTCTATAAGGATTACAATGCTGAGTTTACAGAAATTTGGGTATTGTGTGGTTTACATGTAGTAAAATTGTGATTACAGAGTGTACCACTAGAACGCTTAGCATGGCTAGGCATTTCGGGCAGACTTAGTTTTATTCTTAATTGTAAAATATTACAAATTATGAGGTAAGTTGGTATTATGGCTAAGTGACTAAATACTAGTTTGTGAGTTTAGCAATGTGAATGGTTTTGTTTTGGCACAGTACATAGTTTCAGTATTGGAGTATCACAGGATTCATTATTTTAAGATTGAGATTAATATTTCTGTTTATGGTCAAATGAGTGAGTGAGTGTAATTTGTGAACCACCAGGTAGTATTCATGTAGTTAGTTGACGGGGTGTATCAGGGAGAGAGATGTTTTTTAATGGTAGTTTTGGAGGTGATGAATGTGTCTGCAGTTCTAGAGTTCTCAGGTAGGGTATTCCAGATTTTAGGGCCTTTGACATACATTGAATTTTTGTAAAGGTTTAGTCGGACACGGGGAATGTCGTAGAGATGTTTGTGTCTGGTGTTATGCCTGTGGGTTCTGTCACAACTATCAAGAAAGCATTTTAGGTCAAGGTTGATATTAGAGTTTAAGGCCCTGTAGATGTAGATTGCACAGTAGTAAGTGTGGATGTACTGAACTGGGAGTAAGTTTAGGTCTATGAAGAGTGGGGGGGTGTGTTGCCAGGGATGGGATTTAGTGATTATTCTTACTGCAGCTTTTTGTTGGGTTATTATTGGCTTTAGGTGTGTTGCTGCAGTTGATCCCCAAGCACAAATAGCATAGGTGAGGTATGGATAAATAAGTTAGTGGTATAGTGTGAGAAGGGCATTTTGCGGCACGTAGTATCGTATCTTGGAGAGGATCCCAACCGTTTTGGATACTTTTTTGGCTATATGCTGGATATGGGTGCTGAAATTCAGGCTGTTGTCAAGGTATAAGCCTAGGAATTTTCCCCCATTATTTCTGGTAATTAGAGTGTTGTCAGTCTTAATGTTAATTTGTGCATCTCCTGCTCTGCTACCAAACATAATATAGTAGGTTTTGTCAGTGTTAAGCGTAAGTTTATTGGCTGTCATCCAAGTCGATATTTTAATCAGCTCCTCATTCACAATGGTGTTGAGGGTGGCAAGATTAGGGTGAGAGATGACATAAGTCGTGTCATCAGCAAAGAGAATGGGTTTCAGGTGTTGGGATACGTTTGGAAGGTCATTGATGTATATGAGGAAGAGCATGGGACCAAGGACACTTCCTTGCGGAACTCCAGTATCAAGTGGCCGTGTTGCTGATGCTGTGTCTTTAATGGTGACGTACTGATACCTATTAGTAATGTAAGATTTGAAATAAGCAAGCGCATGGCCTCTTATACCGTAGTGATCAAGTTTGTGGAGTAGGATGTCGTGGTCTACTGTGTCAAAAGCTTTTCTTAGGTCAATAAAAATTCCTAGTGGATATCCTTATTTTCCAATGCTGTGTAAAGCAGATCTAGCATTTTTTATGATTGCATCATTAGTGTTTTTATTTTTCCTGAATCCAAACTGGCAGGGGTTGAGTATTTTTTTGAGCGTTATAAATGAATACAGTCTCCTGTGCACGAGTTTCTCAAAGATTTTGGATAGCAATGGTAAGGTA
>NC_069458.1:5457367-5487910 GCF_026875155.1 Cherax quadricarinatus | reverse complement strand
GCTACTCCAGCATAAACACAGGCACACAGACTGACGATGCCTCAACCACTTCTTCCACCACTGCTTCAACCCTCGTATTTTTGTACAATTTCCTTCAGTTCTATCGTATTATTATTATTATTATTATTATTATATCTTGATCACTCTCCAGCAATCAAGAACTTAAAATTCAGGAGGAGGAAACTTATTCTCAACCAAGAACACAGAGATAACTTTATTAACCACTTGGATCAATGGTATAAGAATTACGAGCTCATTGGCACACAAAAATTTAATGATGATTTAGTTACCACTATTGAGACTGTCCTCACAGATCAAGTGGGCACGAATAGGAAACATAGACCCTCCACTATAAATAACAATAAAAACCAATGTAAATACTATAATGATCCAAAGCTACGCAATCTGACACATTCAGCTATGAGGATTGGTAAAGCATACCGTGAATGTAGAACCCCAGACCTGCTCAGAATGTTCAAAGCTGCACTAACAAATGCAAGGAATAGAAAGCAAGAACTTAGGCAACAGGAGTGGGAACAATTTGTTAGTGGATTAAATAGGTCTGCCCCTTTAAGTTTGGCTTGGAAAGGTATAAATAAAAGAACCAAGAAAAAGACTGGCAGTGTTGCTCATCCCTTTCCTCTCGAAAAAGCAAATGGCCTCATAATTGACTGGTCCAAAACATCGAGGCATGAAAACCTTCCATCTCATTTTAGAAAAAATTTAGAGAGTGCTTCTGAAGAAATGTTGAAACTGAATTAGATAATGCATTAACTAAAGGTCGATCAACTGCTCCTGGAGAGGATGGTATAACCTATGATATTCTCAGAACTCTAAGGTACTTGCCTGATAACCCTTTGTTGGCACTGTATAATCTCAGTTACACTGAGGGCATTCTTCCTACTTCCTGGACCAATAGTCTCATTGTGCCTATCCCTAAGCCCCAACAGCCTGATACATTTAGACCAATCTCCTTAACTAGTTGTCTTTGTAAAACTTTTGAAAAAATGATATTTAACAGACTGTACTACAGAATCAGACACCAACTTTTCCCCTACCTCTATTTGTTCATGAAAGGAAAAAGTGTGCAGAACTGTATTTCCACCTTTCTCACTGCACACACCTCTACTAGTTTTACCACTTTTCTTGATCTAAAATTTGCATTTGATATTGTGAACAGAACCATTATACTACATGAACTAGCCAAACTGAATATTGGTGGCAGCTTACTCTGCTGGATAATAGGATACCTGTCAAATAGAGTATCCTCTGTCCTTTATCAAGGCTTTAGAAGTGAGTCTAAAGAAATGTCTTTAGGTACACCACAGGGAGGAGTTCTTAGTCCCATGCTATTTAATATTCTGATTAATGCTCTCCTAAAAGCTCTACCTGCCTCACCTAAACATATCGCTATAAGCAATGATGATGATATCATGATCCATACAACAAGGCATAAGATGATGAGTACCATTCTTAATGAAGTTCAAGCAATTTGTAATCGACTAGGCCTCATAATATCTTCCTCTAAAACAAAGATATTAATTTGCTTGAAATTTGACAAATTGCCAATTTCTGACCACTTTATTGGGTAGTTAAAATCGGTAAATGGGCAGTTTCTTGAACTCAACTGATAGACAAAATGGAGTTCTAAAGAACTAACTATGAGTTTGGTCAACTAGAACAACGGAATTGGCTAAAAACAGGGCTCAAAGTCAGCGAAATCGCTGATAAGTATATGTCGTCGAGACAGCTAACTTCGCAGGAGCGTATTTCCGTAAGTTTTCGACCTAATTTTCGAAACTTTTGGTGTCATTACCATCGGGAAAAGATTCTCTACCATTTCACAAAAAAAAATAATTTTTTTTTTCAAAAATTTTTGCGACACTAGAATGACAGTTTCAGGAAGGGCCTGCGACAGTCAAAAGGTTAACAACAGCAAATGACATCCCCCAACCATCTATTTGCAGGGTAAATAATTAGCTACTATCGTTCAAAACTTACAGATATCTTGGTGAAGATGTACCCCTTTAACAAAATCTACTATACCACAACTAAATAAGAAATGCAAAGATAGGCTAAATGCCTCAAAGTTTGTTGCTGGCTACAATCCAAATATGGGTGCTAATGGTGGAGAATCCGAGAGAAAGGATGTTCATAACCAATGTTAGGCCCTTAATTGTTTATGCTGCTCCCATGTTGGATATTAGCTAAAGAAAAGTTCTTTCCGTTCTTGGAAGTTATGCAAAATAAAGCTCTCAGAATTATTCTTGAGTGTCCCAGATCTAACAAAAGTTCTTAATATGAGAAAGGAGCTTGGTAATTCTAGTATCAGTGATAGGATCATGATGAATAACACTGTACTCGGTATAAGAATGTTAAGAAATGAACCTGACTCTGTCTCTTGATTGCGGTCCAATGTTTAGAGTAATTCACAGAGGATCTATATGGATTGTGAAAACGTGCAATTGCATTAAGTTTTATAACCTGCATGAACTGTGTCACTGTAAGCAACAGGAGCATTTCACCCCTCCATGGAAGATGTGTTCATTTAATATCACATACCCGTAAGTCCCTCAGAAGAAGCTCATTGCTAGTCATCCCTTCCTTAAATCATTTGCTAAAGCAACTGCTCAAGAAGAAATTTCTCACCTAGCTGGTAGTAATAAGTTATCACAAGTTATATTCATTAAGGTTTTTTTTTTTTTATATTTTATTTAAAACATTACAATACAAGGTGGAAATTATATTAAAAGGTACACATAATGAGTTAAATCACAAATTCCCAATTCACCCTTACAAAAATGAATACAACAACAAAAGTGTTCTGGACAACCCTAATACCACACACCATATACACCTCCGTTAAACCAGTTATATACCTGTGAGGCTGTAAACTTTTGTCACAATTTCACCCCCCCTCCTCCTCTCGCAAATATAACCATCACCAACCTGACTGCATCTTAACTTAACATTAAAGGATACATAGGAAATTACACTATCATGAGTATACAGTAACATTTCTTAGACACAAAATATTAATAACATGAAAATGGGATACATGTCATGACTAACACAATGACACCTCAACCTGGTGAAAAGAAAACCCCAAAAGCTTAACTTTCTAAGAAGGTTCAATATTGAATGTCAACTCTCAAAGGCAAACTTATGTGCAGTCCTTAGCATGTAAACCCTATTCATGCACATAGTATATAAATAAGTACCTGTATATATTATGAAAAAATAACAGAATACAAAGGATAAAGTATAAACCCCAGCCATGTAGCGGCTACACAAAAAAAATTCCACATACTTCCTAACAAAGACAAAACAAAAACAAATTTTTGTGACAACTGCAACCTAAAAACAACTCACATATATACTTAAGACTGGTATATGTACATAGATAACAACATAATAATATGACTTATGACTGCTAGTACAATGATAACAACATAATATTAGACTAAGAACAGCTATTAACATAGATAACAACATAATATATATGAACTTAAGAACTGCCATGTACATAGATAACAACATTAATAATATGACTTAAGACTGTTTTTGCTATGGTTACACAGATAACAACATAATAATATGACTTAAGACTGCTATGTACAATAGATAACATAATAATGTATATGACCTTAAGATCTGCTATGTACAAATAGATAACATAATAGATAAATAACTTTAAAAAGACTGCTATATGTTACATAATAAGACAACATAATAATATGACTTAAACTGCTATGTACATAGATAACAACATAATAATATGACTTAAGAGACTGCTATGTACATAGATCACAACAATAATAATAAGACTTAAGACTGCTATGTATCAATAGATACAACAACATGAAATAATAGACTTAAGACTGCTATGTACATAATAAACATAATAATAATATGACTTAAATGAACTGCTATACATAGATAACATAATAATAATATGAACTTAAGACGCTGATGTACATAGATAACAACATAAATAATATGACTTAAGACTGCTATGTACATAGAATAACAACATAATAATATACTTAAGACTGCTATGTACATAGATAACAACATAATACTATGACTTAAGACTGCATGGTAATAGATAACGAACATAATAATAGACCTAAGACTGCTATTACATAGATAACATAATAATAAATCCTAATTGAAAATGGATCACAGTTGATAAACAGCTACACATATCAGGCGTTAGAGAATAATTCCTCAACAGTAACAAGTCCACCTTGCATGTGTCCCATCTCGCTACATACAATAATAATGCGTATTTATCTACACATAATACTAACACACGGACAAGCAACTGTCCATCACTTCCCATCAATATGCTGCCCCTAACTACCCTCGCTATGCACAGTTGATGTAGGCACCCCCCCTCCCCTTGAATACCTTATCCATCATCACATCTACCTTTGAAGGAACAGGAGTACTATATGAATAGTGTATAGTCCATGTCACACAAAAAAACTGGCCAGCTCCACAGGTGCCAGCACCCTTTGGTTTTCACATATTCACTCACGCATCATTCATCCAACACTCACGCAAACATTTGTTGTCATCCATTACAGGGAGGCGACCTGTTTTCACCCATGATTTCCCCTACCCCAGCAACACTTTCCAATCGTCCCCTCCCTCCCTCGTATATTACAAGTCTAATAAACCTGTAAGTAAGTTGCCTATATCCCTCTGAAAAATCCTTCACCCACCTCCTCCCTAAATTTCCTTATTTCTGCATACCGTTTTATAGAACGTTTTCGCTAACACCCTCCTCTTCACCTCAGTAACCTGTTTCCCCCGCAATCCCCACACTATATAGATATAATCTGCCATAATGTTTTCCCACAGCTTGATTACACTTTCCTCCCAACCCCCACGTCGAGACTTAATGCTCTCAATACAGAAATTCCTTTACCTCCTATCCTATTTATCCCCTACTTAACCACCCCTTGACACTCCTCATTCCATCACAAAAATATACTACATGAAAAGCCGACTTCCCCCCACCACATATCCCACACTCCCCCCCGTCAACGACGCGTCTATCCCGTAGAACCACACCCGACGGTTTTAAAAAGCCTGCAGAAAACGATACATGACATCCCGAACACGAGGTTGCAACCTCATCCTACTCAACCTATTCCATATACTTCCCCATGCATACATGGGGAAAATTCCCTCTACAGGCGCTACAACCCTCCCGGCTAACAATCTACACAACCTACCTATTTTAACCTTTGCTGGTCTCGATCCCACGCCAGAGCCCTCAACACAGTTTCACACTCATGCAACTCAACTCCTGTATACATCCGTTGCAATCTGTTATGGATCTGGCCAAACCCCCCCCACCCACACTTTCCCTATCACCTCCCTTTTAATGAAGACACATTTGACCCTCCGCTTTAAGTCCAGCAATCCCAGCCCCCCTTACTTACAGGTAAACATTACCACATCCCTTTAATCCAATCACAGCTCGAACCCACAAGAATTTAAAAACCTTCTAAGTATGTTCGTTATTGCTGGCCCAGTTAATGGGAACACGGCTGCCACGTGCCATACTTTGCTATACAGTAAGATATTAATAGCAATGGCACGCTGCACAAGGGTCAAATGATAAGGTCGCAATGCACCCAAGCGTCCCTGAATCCTTTCTACCATCCTAATCGAGTTTTCCGTGCGTGCCACAGTTAGATCGTCTGCATAAATCAGACCGCAAATTTTTAACGAATTCACCTGCCTCCCCACAACTGCACTACCCCAATCAACCCTACCGGCCCAAGCCCCTAACCCCATAACCATGGATTTATCTGAATTTACCCTCATACCAGTTGCCCCTGCGAACATTTTTACTACCCCGTCTAATGTGTCCATTGACATCCCCTCCCTGATCAGAACAGTTGTATCATCCACATACCCAATTAAAACTGGCCAAACCCTCGCAACCTCACACCCTGGTCCCTCTACGTGACACATACGCTGCTCCACCAATCTATAAAAGGGGTCCTGTATGCACGCAAACAATAATTGTGACTTTGGACACCCCTGCCTAATTCCCCTACCCATTACAATCTTCTCACCCAATCGACCATTAATCTGTACCCTCGCTATTGCACCTCCATACACGCCTCAACCCACCCACTATTTCATCCCCAAACCCCTGACCCTGAGGATGGCTTTTAATGCTTTCCTATCCACTCTATGTATCCCCCTTTGCCAATCGAGCGCCACCAAAACCTCCCTCCCTCCCCCCCCTTTTGCCTCCACGAAATCCTAAGTAACCCATCCCCCTCCACCATTGGACCTCCCTGGCAAACCAAACTGAGTTTTTGATCTACCCGCCCCACCAAAAACTTGACACGATTTCCCCAAAATCTTCGCAAAAAATTTATAATCTGCGCATAACAACGAGATCGCCCGGTAAACCCGAAGGTATGCTGCCCTTACCTTTCGGTACCAATACAACGACAGCCGTTGCCTGCTCTCACCCGCTCACTCCCCTCCTTCATGCAATTTAATAACCTAACCAAAAAACCCCTCATTAATTCCCAATGCTGCTGATAAAACTCTGCCGGGAGTCCATCAATTCCGGTGCTTTCCCCTTTCGCATTCCACTTAAGCCCTCCTATTTTTCCCCTCAGTTTTTTTCCCCACCCAGTGCTTCCCTATCACTGTTTACGCAAGGGACATACCACACTCCCACACACCTGTTCTAAAACCCCATCCTCTCCCCCTTCTCGTTGCCAGTAAATTCTCATAACTTGTCAGCAAAAGCCCCATTCCTTCCGTAGCTTGTATGACCTGCCCCCCCCTGTACCCTCCTATCGACTCATGAACCTCCAACCATGGGGAAAAGTCATTGCCTGCTGGTTTTTGTTTCTGCCTACGCAAAACGCACGATGAAGGTCTATCGCCCTAACACCTCTTCCACCCCCGCCTGTACCCGCACCGTTGGAACCTCTCATCCTGTACCTCACGCAGTCTCCCTTTAATTGCCATAATATCATCCATGGGATAATTGCCCGCCACCGCCCCCTCGCATAGCAACCCCGTAATTATCCTCCAAATAGTTAGCAAGCCCATATTTTAAAGAATTGATACGTTTCCCTTCCTTTACGTATATATTGCTTAATCCGTTCTTTAGCCACCCATCCCACCACATCACCACATCCTTACCCATTTATCTCTGCACTTAACCCTCCCACAGCGTTGCAAATCCTCTATCCCCTCCTCATCACCTAACACACTTGTATTTAATTTCCAATAACCCCTAGATATACCTGCTAGTGACTCCCACGCCACCTCTGCTACTACCGCCCGATGATCCGAATAAGCTACTTCTATTGTACGGAAAAAATGTCAACCCAACCCCTTGAGATATATACAGCCTATCCAACCTAGCAGCGTAACCCGTCTTACAAAAGTGTGTTCTACCTCCCACGCCCCTCCTCAACCGCATCCCGCAACTGAATATCTCTCAAAAGATCTCGCAAGGCCGCCGACACGTGCCCCGCCCCTTTTGGTTCCACGTCAGCCCTCCTAATAACGCAGTTCCAGTCTCCCACCAACGACGGCCACTGTAGGTAACCCACGTAAAGAAGAAAACTAGTTCTTCACATACAAAATCCCTTTTTACCCTCACATCATTTTCTGCTGGTGCATACACACTTACAAAAGAAACCCTCTGCCCCATCCACCACCCATCCACGCGCAATATTCTTCCCCCCCCTCCCCCCTCACTTCTTAGCAACACAAACGGGGCTCGCCTCCCTGATCAATATCCCCACACCACCTTTCAGACGTGCAGATGGCAGAGTCATAACTGAAACCCCTCCACCTCGAGCACTCTTCCCTCCTTGAAATTGTGTTCTTGCAGGAACACTACATCCACCCTATATTTATACAGAAACATTCGAAACCATTCCTTCTTCACACTATTACACAATCCATTGACGTTCACAGTCATACACCTAAGGCCTCTTTATAGTTTCCAACCCTTACTCCTCTCTTCATTCATCCCAGGGCCCCTGCCCAGAGCCAGCACAAGGCTTCACACCATCAACCCCCCCCCCCCCCTTTTTTTTGCGATGCCTCTTATCATGGACTACTTCGACAGTGCTCTTCCTTCTCCCAGACCTTCCTGCGCCGGCGTCAGGACATCATCTGAGTTCTGACGCGACGCTCTCTTCCTCGTGATGCCCTTTCTAAATCCATGTTATCTTCTTGAGGTTCTCACGATGAACCTCAAACCTCCACCACGCCCGTTCCACAGCACACGGCGACAACTCTCTCTTACTAGTTGGCCCGTCTCACCCTGCTATGTTTTTTTTATCCTTACATTCCTCTACAGGCATACGCCGTGCCTCTCACCAGCTTCAGGAACAACATCTACAGCAGGCGGTGTCAATGTCCTTAACACTTCCTGAAGTCTCTTCCTCTAGAGCCTGACCTCATCCTGCACTTGCATTCTGTACTTTTCCTTTGTGTTTAGTAACAGATCCTTTTACACTCAACAGTGATTTCATCAACATCATGCAGTCTCCTCTTTGGATTCCTCCACCTTCTTCACTCACAAAAGCCTCAGGCCCTTGCTTTCGCACTGGCTCTCAACAGCTAATCACGCTGAGTTAACTGGTGCTTCACCAGCAGTTTGCGCTGGCGCCCTCCTTTAGCTTCACGGCCACTCTGCCGCCATATGGTTCGTACGCCCCACATATTCATGCACCGTACGTCTCTGTCCGGCACAATACGATACATAACTTGCGTCCTGAAGGCCTTCCAACACGACCGTAAGACCGGTATGGGATGTCTCAGAGTCATCTCAGGGAAAAGGTACCCTCCGGACGTCCCATGTAAGCACCTGCCGTCCACTTGCCCTTTTGTGCCAGAATTGTACGTCCCATATGTCTCAAAAAACACTCCTTACGTCAGCCTCATCTGCCTCAAATGGGACATAACGTACTAACCCACGTAAAGTGGCGAGATACGTCGATTTCAAAGCACCTTCACAGCTGGAGTAAAGTGCGTCAGACTCACGTCTTGGAATCTCGTCACCCAAAGACTCATACACGGACGTGGGAATTCAATTTGACGAAGATTCTATAAGCCCCATTCAGGGCTACACCATACACCTCATCGTCCTGGATTCCATAGGTCTCCCTAATGATTGTTGGGAGTAAGACTTGCACTGAAGAGGGTGAAATCGCCCCACGAAGCAGCTCAATACCTATAGTATTTACGCGCCTCCTCACACTCAGGCCCATGTTGGATACAAGGTTTAGCTCGCCTGAAACAGCAGAGGGGTGCAGCGCACAACCTCACTCGACCGTGGTCAGGCAGCGAATTGTAATCAAGAATTGGGATAATGCTGGTGACTGGTAAAAAGCCAGAGAAAGCAACACCAAAGTGAGAGGGAAGGTATTAATTAGATATACCACATGTATATTCATATTGTACATACATATTCTCCCTCTCTCTCTATCTCACACACACACACACACACACACACACACACACTGTACACTGTGTATGTTAGGCCCATACTGGAGTATGCAGCACCAGTCTGGAACCCACACCTGGTCAAGCACGTCAAGAAGTTAGAGAAAGTACAAAGGCTTGCAACAAGGCTAGTCCCAGAGCTCAGGGGAATGTCGTACGAGGAAAGGTTGAGGGAAATCGGACTGACGACACTGGAGGACAGAAGTCAGGGGAGACATGATAATGACATACAAGATACTGCGGGGAATAGACAAGGTGGACAGAGATAGGATGTTCCAGAGAGAGGACAAAAGAAACAGGGGGTAAAGGGAAAGCTAAAGGGACTCGGGACAAATTTAAACGGGGGACGTTGGGAAGTATTTCTTCAGTTTGGGGTTGTCAGGAAGTGGAAAAAGCCTACCCAAGTGAAAGAAAGTGGAGGCGGGAAAAAACCATACTTAGTTTTAAAAAAGGGGGTATGACAAAGCTCAGGAACCCGGGGAGAGAGAGGGACCTAGTAGCGACCCATTTTAAAGGGAGGGGGGGGCCCAGGAGCTAGTATCGACCCCTGCAACCACAATTAGGTGAGTAAAATTTAGGTGAGTGCACACATACCCCCCACCACAAAACACCCCACCACACCCCACACCCCACACACACACCCCACAAAACACACACACACAAAACCAACCACACACACACACACATATATATTTTTAAAATATTATATATAAAATATATTTTTTAATAATTTTTTATAATATAATATATATATACACCAAGTAAATTTTAATAAAAAATTATTAACAAAAATTAAAAAATTTTTTTATTGTAATGTGTTTTTTCTAGGAAAATTTTTAAATTAGTTTTTTTCCTTATTAATTATTTATTTTTTAATTTTTATTTTTTTATTTTATTTTTTAATTTTTTTTATTTTTAAAACTGGGAAGCTTTAAAACCTAAAAAGTTCTTTTCAGTATTGGGAAACGGGAAGTAGTAAGGTCTGATCCAAGAAAAAAAGGGAGGTTTTAGCTCTAGTACCCTGGATCAAAAAAATTTCACTGCCCATCAAAGCATTCCCCCCCCTTTGAAAGGGGTATGTATATATAGGTTACATACATAAAGGGTAAAAAATTTCGATATACCCCAAAGATTTTTTATTTACTTTGATGCTTTTTCAGTGTATATTCACTGAAATGTATATATCTCAGTGTATATGAAAAGATATGTATATGTCTGTGTATGTACACAAATAGTAATATCATAGTTTATACACACAAACTGTCTCAGTGTATATACTCAGATGTATATATCTCACTTAATAACATGTATATATCTCATGTGTATACACTTAGAGTTTAACTTGGTACAGGTGAGTACATGACATGTAGCCTATTAGTGACTTCGTGTAGTCGAATATGACTTCAACTTAATTAAAGCAACATTCACCAGTCAGAGTGAACGAACGAAGAAAACACATTCACGTTAAATGATCAACGATTATTATTATATATATATATTATTATTATTATATTATTATTATATATTATATATATATGTATATATTATTACTATATAGTTATTATTACATTTATTATTATCAGATGTATTATATTATTCATATATAATTATATATTATTATAATTATTATTATTATTATTAGCTTATTGATTTTTATTATACTTAATTATAGCACATTATATATACATTAATTCACTTTATTATTATTATTATTATTATTATTATTATTATTATTTATTATTATTATTATTGCTGGAGATCTTGACTAAGCTCTTGATCCAGGGAACTGAAATGATCTTCCTATTCCTTGGATCAACGTGATTACCTGCCATTCCTCAGGCAGCTTGACGCCTTACTGGTTTACGCTGCTCAGTGATAGTAATAATAATCATAACAATAATAATAATGATAATTATAACAATATTGATAGTGCTACATTATACTACTACCTGCTAATACTACTACTACTACTGTTACTACCATTGTGAGAAATAAATTACCTGTATGAACCTCGACTACGTTAACTACGTTCAACAAGTAATGTGATGAGAAGGCAAGTAACATTGTTACATTCTGATGGTACCTCTGAGTATGGAGAATTTTGAGATCTTCGTCGGGGGAATCTCTCTCCGAACCCCCCCCCCCTCAGAAGTTCCTTGATGTTGGTGAGGGGAACTTGTTTAGGGAATTGGGATCTGTGCTCCATTTCCCGAATTAAGCTGAGCCTACCTAACATTGCCCCCAGGCGGCTGTATAATCCTACGCGTTTAGGCTTACCCTTGATTATATAATATACATCTCCGACACCACAATCCTCTACACATACCCGGCCTAAAATTAACATTACATAAAAAAACAAAACCATAATATTTAAAGGGGACTGTATATAATTTTTGTGAAAACAAAAAGGGGGGGGGGAGTATAATGCAGTTGCCAGCTTTTGTTACAAAAATTAATGGTTTTAACTTACCAAAATTTTGGGCACCGGAGAAAACATAAAACCCACCCTAAGTCACCCGCCTGGAAATACGATGGCCATGCAATCTACTGAACAAAGGGAAAAGTACTTGGATCGGGGTCTGTAAGAAGTCACGGGGTTCCTCCCTAATTTCCAAGTTCCCCCACTTTTTTCGAAGTCCTGCCAAATCTCTGTCATCACAATTTTGCAGGCATAATTCCGATTTGTCTTGCCCTGACTCAAGAAATTTTAATGCACATTGCAAAAAAAAAACCCCCTTAACCCGGTCATAAGTCTAAAAACTTTTTTTGAGACCTATACCGCGGTTCAACCCCGGGCCGGGGGTATGGTTTGTCTTGCCCTTTTTGGAAGCCTGAACGACGCCGGTCTCTTTTCCCCTGTTTCACTCGAAAATTATTTTAAAACCAACAGCAATACTTTTCTTGAATTACATTATAAATTCATGCCTATAATTTTGGGAAATGTACAAAAATTTTCCACAATCCATTTCACTACTTTATACTAACTACAAACTACTATACTACTACTTACTACTACAAAATTTAAAATTAAAACAAAACTACTTAACTTATACTACTCTCTATAATAAATAATAAAAAAAATTAATAAAAAAAATAAAATTTAAATTAATCCTGGAGAAAAAACTGTATTCCAAAAATTTTAACTTATAAAATTACTTCAATTATATGGGTAAAGGAGGGGGGGAAAAAAATGGGGGAAAAAGAGAGGCGAGAAAGGGAGAAGAAAAGTGCTAAGGAAAAAAGTAAATTAAAAATCAAGGGTTTAACCCAATCTGACTTGAGGTTAAACTGTTCCAATGACAGAGGATTTAGCTTTAAAATTGGAAAGTTATGGAAAAAGGGGGGGTAAAAGAAGGGACTAAATGAACCGTGAAAAAAAAAAAAAAAAAAAAAAGAGGGGAAGAGAGAGAGAGGAGAGAAAAGAGTGGAACCCGGGGGATGAGGTGGATATTGTAGGGTGAATTTGATTCCAAATTATCTGTGAAGATCCAGGAGATAAATCTTTCACGCAGACAGCCAAGAAGCTAGCAGTAACTAAGGCGGATCTCACACCTGCTGACAGTAGAAGTTATAAAACTCTATACGAGGAACAATGCGCTCACACCTTCAGTATGCTCCACTGCCTTTTACTGCCTTTTCCCCCGTCTTATCTACGACTTCTGGACAGAATAGAGAGCCTAGCAAGACCACAAATCTCTTGCTTATACCCGGCCTGGATGGATTTGGGCATACAGCGAGGGCCCTTTAACACGGGAGAGATGTGGGGGGCCTTACTGTTTATTCAAGGCCAGTATCGTCAAGGTAGCAAGCATACTTGGCTCACTTCGCGGGGCAACGAGACGACAGCTTCTACACAAAAAGACGGGCAGGAAACAGCACCTACCTCTGGCTGTACCTTCTCAAGAAAATCACTTCATCTGAGATCATTTATTTCCAGGACGACTCGAGTCTGGAACATGTTCCTTACAGCATAATGACACGATTAATAAAGCAGTGACCTAATGGAATCACTGGCCCATAGATGGCGCCGACTTCATCCTGTTCCCTATTTTTCATGCTTCATGATTAATAAAAAGAATCGGCACAGCTGCAGTTAGGTACACACGGCTGTGCCGCCGCTCACGACGATGCTGCTGTCAGTGTTGCTGCTGTCAGTGTTGCTGTTGCCAGTCCTTCTGCTGCTGCTACTGCTGTTGTTTTTGTTATTTCTCTTTCTCCTACCAGTACTGCCTCTTCTGTTACTACTGCTGTTGCTGTTACGGCTGTTGGTGTTGCTGCTGCTGCTGGGGCGCGGTGTGTAGGGTCATCGTGTGGGAGGAGGAGAGAGGTGACGCTCCGTATGTAAACAATGGAAAAAAATCTTTAATCAGGTTTGAAAGTACAGGTGATACCCTGTAGGTGCTGCTAGGTGCTGCTAGGTGCTGCTAGGTACTGTTAGGTAGTGCTAGTTATTGCTAAGTACTTGTAGGTATTGCTAGGTAATGCTAGGTAGTGCTAGTTATTGCTAAGTACTTGTAGGTATTGCTAGGTACTGCTAGTTATCGCTAGGTACTGCTAGGTAATGCTAGGTAGTGCTAGTTATTGCAAAGTAGTGCTAGCTATTGCTAGGTACCTCTAGGTACTGTTAGTTATTACAAGGTACTGCTAGAGGTTAAGAGGACCATAGGGAGGGGGAGGAAGTAGTAGTAGTAGTAGTAATAGAGTAGTAGGAGGAAGGAGGAGGGGAGAGAGGGAGAGAGAGAAGCACATATAATACAGATAAAGGATAAATTAAGGATGGAGAGGTCCTGAGTGGAAGACCTTGATGCCAGGGCGACGTCCTTGTTCTCTGTGGCAAGTGGAACAACTAGCATACAGCAAGACAAACAACACCACCCAATGAAACAACAGCGCACAAACCTCCAAAGAAATAGTAGGAAACAAAATGAATTGTATAGAAACATCGCAGCAAGCAACAACAGTAGCAACAACAACAAATAGCAAGATCAGAAATGCAAGACTGAAATAGCAGAAGGGCAAATATTAACAAGAAACAAACTCCAATCAGGAAGAAGTAAAATACATACACAGTAGTATTACAACAAGACAGTAAAAGTCCCAAGCAAAGCAGCAACAACAGCCGAAGTACTTCACCAACAACAGGCCACGCAGCTGCATCAAGAATGAAAATAACAGATAAACGGAATTGTTGGAAGAGTTAGAAGACAGAAAACAAAATTGGCCATATTCAAACATGCTCAGAGAACCCAAGATGTGTGAGGCTTATTGTGAGCAAAGTAAAGAAAATAAGAGATAAAAAGAAAACCGGAAGACGCCTTTAAAACAGTGATTCTAGTGAGGCAGCTATGGTGAAGTCTTAAATAATACAGTGATAGTGAGGCAGCTTGGTGAAGTTTAAAACAGTGATAGTGAAGCAGCTTGGTGAAGTTTAAAACAGTGATAGTGAGGCAGCTTGGTGAAGTTTAAAACAGTGATAGGCAGCTTGGTGGAAGGTTTTAAAAAACGTGATAGTGAGGCCAGCTTGGTGAAGTTTTAAAATAACAGTGATAGTGAGGCAGCTTGGTGAAGGTTTTAACAAAACAGGATAGTGAGCAGCTTGGTGAAGTTTTAAATACAGTGATAGTGAGGCAGATTGGTGAAGTTTTAAAACAGTGATAGTGAGGCAGCTGGTGAAGTTTCTTTACTAACAGTGATAGTGAGGCAGCTTGGTGAAGTTTAAAACAGTGATAGTGAGGCAGCTTGGTGAAGTTTAAAACAGTGATAGTGAGGCAGCTTGGTGAAGTTTAAAACAGTGATAGTGAGGCAGCTTGGTGAAGTTTAAAACAGTGATAGTGAGGCAGCTTGGTGAAGTTTAAAACGTGTGATAGTGAGGGCAGCTTGGTGAAGTTTAGAAAAACCGTTGTAGTGAAGGCAGCTTGGTGAGTTTAAACAGTGATCAGTGAGGCAGCTTGGTGAAGTTTTAAAACAGTTGATAGTGAGGCAGCTTGGTGACAGTTTTAAATCAGTGAGAGTGCGAAGCAGCTTGGTGAAGTTTTTTAAAACCAGTGATAGTGAGGCAGCTTGGTATGAAGTTTGTTAAAAAAACAGTGATAGCGTGAGGCAGCTTTGGTGAAGTTTAAAACAGTGATAGTGAGGCAGCTTGGTGAAGTTTAAAACAGTGATAGTGAGGCAGCTTGGTGAAGTTTAAAACAGTGATAGTGAGGCAGCTTGGTGAAGTTTAAAACAGTGATAGTGAGGCAGCTTGGTGAAGTTTAAAACAGTGATAGTGAGGCAGCTTGGTGAAGTTTAAAGACGGCCGAAGAATGAGTATATTGGACTTATTGTAATGACTTAGTGATGTATTACAGGCTTTAAAAAAGCAATTTCTGAGAACGAGTTTGGCGTGAGAGTCTACGAGGGGATGATGACAAACAGGAAGAGATATTTAAATTAGATATGAGAAAGATGCAAGGGAAAGATACACGGGGAAAGATAGAGGGGGAAAGATAGAGGAAGAAGATACAGGGGAAACATACAGGGGAAAGATAGAGAGGAAAGATACAGGGGAAAGATTACAGGGAGGAAAGATACAGGGAAGATAAAGGGGAAAGATACAGGGGGAAGTTACAGGGGGAAATATTCCGGGGAAAGATACAGGGGAAAAATACAAGGAAAGAATACAGGGTAATAGATACGCAGGCCTCGAAAACATACAGGGGGAAAGATACAGCGGAAAGATACAGGGAAAGATACAGGGAAAAGATTACAGTGGAAAAATACGGGGGAAAGATACAGGGGAAAGATCAGGGGAAAGATACTAGGGGAAAGATACAGGAGAAAGAGACAGGGGGAAAGATAGGGGGAAAGATACAGGGGGAAAGATAGAGGGGAAGATTACAGGGAGAAAGATACAGGAGAAAAGATACAGGGGAAAAGATACATGGGGGAGATACAGGGGGAAGATACAGGGGAAAGGATACAGGCGGGAATCTCATACTGGGTAAGAAAAGATACAGGGGGAAAGATAACAGGGAAGTATAAGATACAGGGGAAAGATACAGGGGGAAAGTTTACAGGGGTAAGATTACAGGGGAATAATAAGGGCAAGATACTGGGAAAAGATACTGGGGGAACGATAGGCAGGGGAAAGATACAGGGAATGATACAGGGGAAAAAGATAGAGGGGAATAGATACAGGGGAATGAGAATACAGGGGGAAAAAGATCAGGGAAAGTACAGGGGAGAAATACATGAGAGAAAAGTGCAGGGGAAAGATTACTGGGGGAAAAGAGGAAGGAGGAAAGGGAAAAAAAATGATACGGGGAAAGATACAAGGGGAAGATACAGGGGAAGCTACAGGAGAAAGAGACAGGGGAAACGATACAGGGGGAAAGATCAGGGGGAAGATACAGGGGGAAAGAAACAGGGGAAAGATACAGGGAAAGATACAAGGGGAAAGATAGAGGGGAAAGAAAAGGGGAAAAGTACAAGGGAAATATAAAGGGGGAAGATTACGGGGGTTAACGATACATGGGGAAAGATACAGGGGAAAAGATACAGGGGGAAAGTTACCAGGGGAAAAGATACAGGGGGAAAAATACAGGGGGGAAGATACGGAGTGGCCCTGAAAGACTAGACAGGGGGAAAGATTCAGGGAGGAAAGATACAGAGAGAAAGATACAGGGGAAAGTACAGGAGAAAGATACAGGGAAAGATAGATGGGAAAAGATACAGGGATAATATACAGGCGGGTGAAAAGATAGAGGGGATAGATTGCAGGGAAAGATACAGGGGGAAAGACAGCGGGGCGAAAGATAGAGGGGGAAAGATACAGGGGGAAAGATACAGGGGAAAAATAAAAGCCAACGGGGAAAGATACAGGGGAAAAAGATAGAGGGAAAAGATACTAAGGGGAAAGGATACAGGGTGACAAGATACAGGCGATCGCCCGAAAGACATTCCATGTCTACACACTGGCGTGAGGAACACCCTGCTACAAGGGAAAGATACAGGGGAAATAAGGGGGACAGGTATTTTACTCCTCTCTTGGAGTGTGTTCCCTCTCTCGCATACAGGGGGAAAGATACAGGGGAAAGATTAATAATTCTTTACAGGGGCAATAAGATACAGGGAAGATACAGGGAGGAAAGATACAGGAAAAAGATACAGGAAAAGATACCTAGATAGAACTAGTAGGGGGAAAGATACAGAGGGAAAGATAAGGGAATGATACAGGGGGAAAGATACAGGGGGAAAGATACACGGGAAAGTTTACAGGGCGACAAAATACAGAGGGAAAAGAATATGGAGGAAGATACAGGGGGAAAGATAACAGTCGAGAATGATACATGGGAAAAAAATACACTGGGAAAGATACTGGGGAAAGATACAGGGGGAAGTTACAGGGAAGATACAGGGGGGAAAGATACATGGGTAGATACTGGGGGAAAAGTACAGAGGTGGAAAGATACAGGGAAAAGCTACCAGGATACGTAAGGGGGAAACAGATACAGGGGAATGATACACGGGGGAAAGATACAGGTGGGGAAAGATACAGGGGGAAGATACAGGGTGGAAAAACAGGGGGAAGATACAGGGGAAAGATACATGGGGAAAGATACCGGGGGAATGATAGAGGGGCTTAAGAACACAGCGGGAAGATACAGAGAGGAAATTATACAGGGGGAAGATGCGTGGTAAGATTACAGGGGTAAAGATACAGGGGAAAGATACAGGGGAAAGATATACAAGGGGAAAGATAGAGGGGAAAGATAAGTAGGAAACGCATTTCAGGAGAAAGATACAACGGGTAAGATACAGGGCGAAGATACAGGCGGAATGATAGAGCGGGCAAAGATACAGGGAAAGATAGAGGGGGGAAGGGGGAAGATAGAAGGGGAAAGATGCAGGGAAAGATCAAAAGGGGGAAAGATACAGGGGAAAGATACAGCGGGATAAGATACAGGGGAGAAAGCATACAGGGGGAAAGATACAGGGAAGATACAGGGGGGAAAGATACAGGGGGGGAAAAAGGAAAGACAGTGGGGAAAGATACAGGGGAAGAAAGATACAGGGTGAAAGATACAGGGGGCATAGAGATACAGGGGAAAAAATACAAGGGGAAAAGAAACAGGGTAAAAATACAGGGGCGAAAAAGCTTACAGGGAATAGATACAGGTGGAAACCGGATGCAGGGGAAAGATACAGGGGGAAAAGATTACTAGGGGAAAGATACAGTGGGAAAGATACATCGGGAAAGGTTTACAGGGCAATGATACGCAGGGTGAAAGATACAGGGAGCCGAAAGATAACAGGGGGAAAGATACAGCGGGGAAAGATACATGGGGAAGATACAGGGGGAAAGATACGCAGGGGGAAAGATACCAGGGGAAAAATTAAGGAAGATACAGGAGAGAGGAAGAAGATATCAGGGGAAAGATACAGGGGGAGATACAGGGGAAGATACATCGGGAATGATACAGGGGGAAAGATGCAGGAAAAAGTACAGGGGGAAATATACTGGGCGGAAAAGATACCAGGGGGAAAATGAAGCAAGAAGTAAGATACGAGGGGAAAAAATACAGAGGGAATAGATTGCAGGGGAAAGATAGAGGGTGAAAGATACAGGGGAAAAATGAGATACAGGGGAAAGATACGGTGAGAAAGATCAGGGGAAGATACAGTGGAGAAAGTACATGGGGAACGAGACAGGGGGGGAAAGATAACAGTGGGAAGATACAGAGGGGATAAAGAAACAGGGGGAAAGATAATACAGGGGATAAGATACAGGGGAAAGATTTACAGGGAAAAGACTTACAGGGCAAAGAAACAGGGGAAAGATACGGGGCAAGTATAGAGGGGAAAGTCGACGAGGGGGAAAGATTACAGGGAAATATACAGGTGCGGATGGAAGATACAGAGGTAAAGGTGACAGGGGGAAGATGCAGGGGGATGGAAAGTTACAGGGGACACAATACAGCGGGAAAGATCAGGGAGGATCGACTACAGTGAGGAAAGATACAGGGAAAATTTACAGGGGAAAGATACAGGTGGAAAGAGTACAGGTGCGAAAGATAACAGGGGAAGATTTTTTGTTTACCCAAAATTTTGGGGGGGGGGGTGGAAGATACAAGGGGGAAAGATACAGGGGAAAGATACAGGGGAAAGATACAGGGAAATAGATTAAGTGGAAATTAGATAGACAACGTGAAAGATACAAAGAGGAAGATACATTGGGAAAGATAGAGGGGAAAGATTACAGGGGAAAGATATACCGCAGAAAGTCAAGGGGGGGAAAGATACCGTGGGAAGAGAGGATAAGGGGAAAAATACAGGGGAAAGATACAGGGGTAAAGATTTACAGGGGAAAGATTAACAAGGACGAAAAAGATACAGGGGGAAAGATATACGGGGAAAGATTACAGGGGGAAAGTATTACTCATGGGGAAGATACAGGGGGAAATATACAAGGAAAGATACAGGGGCAAATAAAATACATAGGAAAGATAACGGGGGAAAGATTACAGGGGAAAAGATACAGCGCGGAAAGTACAGGGGGAAAGAACAGGGAAAAGATCAGGCGGAAAGAATACAAGGGGTGACTAACGCTCTACAGGGGGAAAAATGATACAGAAGGGATAGATACAGGAGAATCAGATAAGGGAATAGATCAACATGGGGAAGAATACAGGGGAGCATGAAAGATACAGGGGGTGGAAAGATACAGGGGATAAAATAACACGGGATAAGATACTGGGGGAAAGTACAGGGGGAATATACAGGGAAAGTTACAGGGGAAAGGAATACAGGGGTATATATTACAGGGGATATACAGGGGGGGTAAAAATACAGGGGGGAGGTAAAATAAAAAAAGATTCAGAGGAACGATACAGGGAAAGATACAGGTGGAAAGAGACTACAGGGAAAAGATGCCAGGGGGATAAAGAAAGCAGGCGGAAAGAATACAGGGGAAAGATTACAAGGGATAAGAGAACAGGGAGAAAGATATCAAGAGAGGAAAGATGCAAGGGGAAGGATACAGGGGAAAAGATACAGGGGAAGATACAGGGGAAAGATACAGGGGGGGTTTGGAAAGGTATACAGGTGAGAAGATACAGGGGAAAAGATACAGGGGGAAGAGAATGGTCACAGCGGGAAAGACTTAAATGGGGAAAGATACAAGGGGAAAGAAAGAGGGGAAAGAAAACAGGGGAAAGATACAGGGGAAATTATATAGGGGGAAGATTCAGGGGGTAAAGATACAGGGGGAGAAAGTTACATGGGAGAAAGGTATCCAGGGGGGAAAAGATACAGGGGCAAAGTTATACAGCTCCAAAGGGAAAATACAGGGGGAAAGATACGCAGGAAAAATCTAAGATACAGCGGGGGCAAATAAGAGAGTAAGCGGAAAGACTAAGAGGAAGATGCTGGGGAAACGATACAGGGGAAAGATATCAGGTGAAAGATACAGGGTGAGAAGCTAGAGGGGAAAGTTACTCGGAGAAAGATCAATCAGTGTGGAAGATAGAGGGGAAAGATGCAGGGGATATGATAACAGGGGGAAAGATACAGGGGGAAAGATACACGTGGGAAAGGATTTCAGGGGAAAGATGACAGTGGGGAATAGAGATCAGGGGGAAATATAAGGGTAAAGTTACAGGGGGAAGATACAGGGGGAAAAATACAGGAGGAAAGATACTAGGAGAAACATACAGGGGGAAAGATAACAGGAACAAGGAAAAACCGATACAGGGGAAAAGTACTGGGGGAAAAGTTACAGGAGGAAAGATACAGGGGGAAAGATACAGGGGAAAGGTTACAGTGGGAAAGATACAGGCGGAAAGATTGCAGGGAAAGATACAGGGGAAAGATTACAGGGGTAAGATACAGGGAATGACGTAACAGGTGAAAGATACAGGGCGGATTGTAGTGATACGGACGGAAGCTTTGGTGAAGTTTAAAAACAGTGATAGTGAGGCAGCTTGGTGAAGTTTTATACAAGTGATACGTGTGGCAGCTTGGTGAAGTTTCTAAACAGTGATAGTGTGATTGGCGTTGGTGAAGTTTAAAACAGTGATAGTGAGGTCAGCTTGCGGTGAAGTTTTTAAAAACAGTGATTGTGAGGCAGCTTGGTGATATGTTTAAAACCATTTTGGGATTAAGGTAACTAGGCAGCTTGGTGGAAGTCTTAAACAGGGATAGTGAGGCAGCTTGGTGAAGTTTAATAACAAGTGATAGTGGAGGCGCTTGGTGAAGATTTAAAATTGTGATAGTGAGGCTGCTTGGTGAAGTTTAATAAACAGTTGATAGTGAGGCAGCTTGGTGAAGAATTTAGAAACATGAGAGTGATGCAGCTCGGTGATAGCGTTTAAAACAGTGACTAGTGAGTGCATAGCTTTGGTGAAGTTTAAAACAGTGATAGTGGAAGACAGCTTGGTGAAGTTTAAAACAGTGATAGTGAGGGCAGATGGTGAAGTTTAAAAGCAGGGATAGTGACGGCAGCCTGGTGAAGTTTAAAATCGTGATAGGCGCGTGAGCAGCGTGGTGGAAGTTTAAAAACAGTGCTAGTGAGGCAGCTTGGTGGAACTGAAAAGTTTTACGAACAGTAGATAGTGAGGCAGCTTTGGTGATAGTTTTAGAAATCAGAGATTAGTGAGGCAGCTTGGTGAAGACTTTTAAAACAGTGATAGTGAGGCAAGCTTGGTGAAGTTAAAAACATGTGATAGTCAGGCCAGCTTGGTGAAGTTTAAAACAGTGCATCGTGGAAGCTGTTCGGTGAAGTTTTACAAACAGTGATAGTGAGGAAGCGCTTGGTGAGCTTTAAAACAGTGAAAGTGAGGCTAGCTTGCTGGTGATGTTTAAAATCAGTGTTAGTGAGGCAGCTGGTGAGTTTTAAATACAGTGATGTGATGAGGCAGCTTGAGTGAATGTTTAAACACAGTGTGATAGTGATGCTGCTTTGGTGGAGTTTTAAAACTGTGGTGTTGATGCATGCTTGGTTGAATAGTTTAATGACGCCGAGAGTTGAGGCAGCTTAGGTTAAGATTTATAAAACAGTGTTGTGATGGCAGCTTGGTCGAAGTTTAAAAACAGCGATATGAGGCTGCTTGGTGAGAAGTTTAAACACGATAGTGAGGCAAGCTTTGTGAAGTTTTAAAACAGTGATAGTGAAGGCAGTTGGTGAAGTTTAAAACAGTGATAGTGAGGCAGCTTGGTGAAGTTTAAAACAGTGATAGTGAGGCAGCTTGGTGAAGTTTAAAACAGTGATAGTGAGGCAGCTTCGGTGAATCGCTTTAAAACGTGCTTGTGAGGCAGCTTGGTGCAGTTTAAACGCAGTGATAGTGAGGGCCGCTTGGTGAAGTTTAAAACCAGTGATAGTTGAGGTGGCAGCTTGGTTGAAGCTTTAAAGACGGGCGATAAGATATGAGTATATTGGACTTATTTGTAATGACTTAGTGATGTTTAAGGCCCTTTAAAAAAGCAATTTCTGAGAACGGTTTGTCGGGTCGTGCAGTGTCTACGAGGGGATGATGACAACGAAGAAGTAATATTTAATATTAGATATGAGAAAAAGATGCAAGGGAAATATACACGGGGAGGAAAGATAGAGGGGGAAAGATAGAGGAAGAAGTACAGGGGAAAATACATCAGGGGTAGATAGAGAGGAAAAGACTTACAGGGAAAGCCTACAGGGGGAAAGTAACAGGGGAATTGGAGTAGCAGGGGGAAGAAGACTACAGGGGGAAAAAGGGGACTTTTACAGGGGCGAAGGAAATATCCGGGGAAAGATACAGGGGAAAAAATACAGGGAAGAGTTACAGGGTTTAAAAGATCAGCGGGAAAACATACAGGGAGGAGAAAGATTACCTGCGGAAGAGATGAAACAGGGAAAAGATAACAGGGAATAAAGGATACAGGGGAAAAATATAACAGGGGGAAAAGATACAGTGGTGGGAAAGTTTACAGGAGGAAAGATGTAACATGGTACGGGGAGAATGATACCAGGAGTGAAATGAGCAGGGCGGACAAAGATTAGAGGGGAAAGCATACAAGGGGGAAAGATTAGAGGGCAAAGATTACAGGGGCAAGATACAGTGATGAAAAGGATACAGGGTTGAGGAATAAGATACATTGGGGAAGTTAAGGGGAAGATACAGGGGGGGAAAGATTACAGGGGAAAATACAGGGGACAAGATACAGGGGGAAAGATTACCTGCGGGGAGAAGATACAGGGGAAAGAACAGGGGAAAGTTACGCAGGGGTAAGTAAGGGGAAAATACAGGGGCAAGATACAGGAAAAGATACAGGGGAACGATACTAGGGGAGAAGGAGTTGTGTACAGGCTCACGGAAAAGATACAAGGGAAAAAGTAGATATGAGGGGAAAAGGAGAATAGATAATAGCGGGTGAAATGATACCAGGGCTGGAAAGATACAAGGGAAAGTATACAGGGTGAGAAATACAGAAGAGAAAGTGCTCAGGGTGAAAGATACTGGGGAGGAAAGATTACTGGGAGAAAGATACAAGGGAAAGATAGCATGGGAAAAGATATTTAACAGGATGAAAGATACAGGGGAAAGATTTTTACAGGGGGGAAGATACAGGGGGAAGAAGATTCAGGGGCGGCAAAAGAAACAGAGGGAAAGATTACGGGGAAAGATCCATGGGGAAAGATAGAGGGAAAGAATACAGGGGAATGTAAAAGGGAAATAGATACAGGGGGGAAGATACAGGGGTTAAGTATACATGGGGAAGAGGATATCAGCGGTACTTGTGAACAGAATACAGGGGGGAAGAGCTTTCAGGGGAAAGATCTTACAGGGGAGATAAAATACAGGGGGAATATATACTGTGGAAAAGATTACTTAGGGGGAAGATACAGGGGAAAGATACAGAGGAAAGATACAGGGGAGAACAGAAAATATACAGGGGAGCAAAGATTACAGGGGAACGATAGATGGGTAAAGCATAAGGGGAAATATACGGGAAAGATAGTGCGGGGAAATGATGCAGGTGTGAGAAGGAGAGTTACCAGGGGGGGAAAGACAGAGGGGTGAAAGCTGGAAGGGGAAAGAATACAGGGGGAAAGATAAGGGGAAAGGTACAGACAAGGGGAAAAGATACAGGGAGGAGAATGATAGAGGGGAGAGATTACAGGTAGGGCCTGGGAAGATTACATGGGTAGAAAAGAGTACAGGGGATACTGCGCTTAAGGGGGAGAGAGAATATTTGCAACGGAAAGATTACACGGGGAAAAATAGCAGGGGGGAGAAAGATTACAGGGATAATAGAGTACAGGGGGGAAAGAGATTACGAGGGGAAAAGATACAGGGGCTGATACTAGATACAGGGGTAAAGATACAGGGGGAAAGATAACAGGACAAAGATACTAGGGAAAAAGATACAGGGGGAAAGATACAGGGGAATCGATACTAGGGAGAGAAGGTTTACAGGGGGCGGTGAAAGATACACGGCGGGTAGAAAGATACAAGGGAAGTACAGGGGAGATAAATAACAGAGCGCGCGAACAGATACATGGGAGATAAGATGATACTAGGGGGAAAGATAAGGGACGAACGTTTAATGGGATACAAACTACACGGGAAGAAGATATCAGGGGGAAAAAGAATAAAGGGGGGAAGACGATCCAGAGACATGGGGAAGTCCAGGGAGGAAAAAGATACAGGTGGGTAAGATACAGGTGGAAAATACAGGGGGAAAGATACAGGGAGGGTTAAAGTACTCTAGGAATAATCGATACAGGTAGGAAAGATAATGGGGAAAGATACACGGGGTAAAGATACAGGGGAAGGAATACAGGGGGTAGTATACTGGGGGTAAAACAACAGGGGGAAAGATTACAGGGGAAATGATACATGGGAGAAGTTGACAGGGGGAAAGATAGAGGGGAAATGAAAGACGAGGGGTACAAGTATACAGGGGAAATATACTAGGGGGGAAGATACGGTTGGTAATGATACAGGGGCGACAGGATACAGGGGAAAGATAAAGGGGAAAGATAGAGGGGAAAAGATACAGGGGAAAGAAGATACAGGTAGAAAGATAGACAGTTGGGAGGGAAAGCATACAGGCTCGAAAGATACAGGGGAAAGATAGAGGGGGAAGGAAATCTTAGAAAGGGGGATAATAAGATAGAGGGAGGAAGATAGAGGGGAAAGGATGAATCAGGGGAAGAGAAATACAGGGGTCAAGATACAGCGGGGAAAAGTTAGACAGGGGTAGTAGATCACGGGGAAGAATGATACAGGGGGAAAGGATACAGGGGAAGAGAATACAGGCAGGAAAGATATCAGGGGGAACAGAAGAGGGGAAGATTACTCAGGGAAAAATAATATCTGGGTGTGAAAGGATACTCTCAGGGAGAAAGTATACAGGGGAAAAAAAATACAGTGGGAAAGAAACAGGGGAGTAAAATACAGGGGGAAGAGATACGGGAACGATTACGCAGGGGAAAGATGCAGGGGAAGATACAGGGGAAAGAGGAAGGGGAAATGATACAGGGAAAGATACAGGGGAAAAGATACTGGGGAAAGATACAGGGGAAAAGATAGAGGAGAAAATGATTTTTTTTACAGGGGGAAAGATACAGTGGAGAAAGAATCTGGGCTAGTTACAGGGTGGGATAAGATACCAGGCGGGAAAGATACAAGGTGGAAAAAAGATACTCAAGGGAAGATAACAGGGAGAAAGTACAGGGGAAAGATACAGGGGGAATAGATACAGGGGGAAGAACATCGGAAAGATTACAGGGGAAAGATGCAGGGAAAAGATACAGGGGGGATAGAAAAAATAGTACAGGGGGAAAGATAAGGGGGAAGAAAGACTCTGCAAGGAAAAGATCAGGGGGAAAAATACCAGAGGGAAAAAGAGGCAGGGGAAAGATAGAGGGGAAAGATACAGGGGGGAAAGATACAGGGGGGGAAAGATACAGGTGGAAGATACAGGGGGAACAGATACGGAGAGGAAAGATACTGGGAAAGATACAGGGGGAAAGAACAGTGGGAAGGATAAAGGGGAAAAAAGAAACGGGGGATAGATACAGGGGAAAGATACAGGAAAGATAAGGGAAAAAGATACAGGGCAAGCAAACAGGGGAAAGATAGTGGGGCAGATAGAGGGGATGCTACAGGGGGAAAGATAAAGGGGAAATAATACAGGGGGAGGATACAGAAGGTAAAGGTACAGGGGGGAAGATGCAGGGGTAAGATACCAGGGAAAAATACAGAGGGAAGAGATACAGGGGGAAAGATTACAGTGCAGTGAAGTACAGGGAAAATATACAGGGGAAGAGATACAGGGGAAAGATACAGGGGATAAGATACATGGGGAAGATTCAATAGGGGAAGACTACATAGGGGTGAAAAGATTTACAGGGAAGATAGCAGGGGAAGATACAGGGAAAAGATTACAGATGGAAATAACAACGTGAAAGATTACAAAGAGAAAGATTACATTGTGGAAGATACAGGGCGAAGAAAGTATACAGGGGAATAGATTCACCAGCTAGAATGATACAAGGGGAAAGATAAGGGCGATAAAATACAGGGGAAAAATACAGGGGATAAGATACAGGGGAATAAGATACAGGGGGAGAAATAAAGATTACAGGAGAAAGATTCAGGGGGAAAGATACAGGGGAAAGATTACAGGGGCAAAGATAACATGTGAAGATACAGGGGGAATATACGAGGGCAAAGATTACAGCGTGGAAAAATACAGGGGAAAGATACAGGAGGGATAAGATACAGGGAAAAGGATGTACAGGGGAAAGATACTAGGGAAAGGATACAGGGAAAAAGATACAGGGGAAAGATACAGGGGAACGAATACGGGGGATGATACAAGGGAAAGATACAGGAGAAAAGATACAGGGGAAAAGATACATGGGTGAAGTATACAGAGGTGAGAGTTACAGGGGTGGGAAAGAATTACAGGGGAAGAAAAATACTCGGAAAGAATACAGGGAGGAAAAGATAGAACAGGGGAAGATACAGGGGAAGATTCAGGGGGATAAGATAACAGGGGTAAGAACAGGGGTGAAAATTACAGGGGGAAAAATACATAGGAAAAAGAAACAGGGGGAACGATACAGGGGAAAGATTCTCGGAAAGATATCAGGGGAAAGATACAGGGAAAAGATACAGGTTGAAAGATCACGGGGAAGATACAGGGAAAGATACAAGGGAAAAGATACAGGCCGAGAAAAAATAAGAGGGGGAAAAGATGGCAGGGAAGGATACAGGGAAAAGATACAGGGGAAAGATACAGGGGAAGAATACAGGGGAAAGATTACAGGAGAAATTACAGGGGATAAGATACAGGTGGGAAAAGATACCAGGGAAGATAAAGGGGGGAAAGAAACAAGTGAAAGATACAGGGAAAAGATACAGGGGGAAAGATACAAAGGGGAAGATGAGGGGAAAAGAAAAGGGCGGAAAGGAACAGGCTGGAATATAAGGGGGAAAGAATACAGCGGGTTAATAAAGATACAGGGGGAACTAGATCAGGGGTAAAGATACAGGGGTCAAAGATACAGGGACAAGATACAGGGGAAAATACAGGGGGAAAGATACAGCGGAAAAGATTAAGGGGGAAAGACTAAGGCGGAAAGATAACAGGAGGAAAGATGCAGGGGAAAGATACAGGGGAAAGAATTACAGGAGAAAGATACAGGTCGAAAGATCAGAGGGGAAAGATACAGGGAAAGATAAGGGGGAACGATTAGAGGGAAAGATGCAGGGGAAAGATTAAGGGGGAAAGTACAGGGGGAAAGATACAGGTGAAGATACCGGGGAGGAAGATACAGTGGCGAAAGATACAGGGGGAAATATACAGGTGAAAGTTAAGGGGGAAAAGATACAGGGGGGAAAAATTACTGGGGAAATATACAGGAGAAGAAAAACAGGGGGGAAAGAAAACAGGGAAAAGATTACAGGGGAAAGATACTGGGGGAAAGATACAGGGGAAAGATACAGGCAGGGAAAGATACAGGGGAAAGATACAGGGGAAAGATCAGGGGAAAGATTGCAGGGGAAAGATACAGGGGAAAGAGTACAGGGGAAAGATACAGAGGGAAGATACAGGGAGAAGATAATTGGGGAAGATACAGGGGAAAGATACAGAGGGAAGATACACTGGGGCAAAGATACAGGGGGAACTATATCAGGAGGAAGATATCAGGGGAAAAAATACAGGTGGAAAGATACAGGGGGAAAGATACGGGGAAGATACAGGGGAAGATTACAGGGGGAGGAAAGATACAGGGGGAAAGGGGGGATACTGGGGAAAAATAATGGGGAAAGATAACAGGGAAAAAGATTACGTGGGAAAAGATTCCAGGGGGGAAAGATTTCCGGGAAAAGATAACAGGGGAAAGATACAGGGGGAATAAGATTACAGGGTGCGAAAGATTGACAAAGAGAGATAATAGAAAGATACAGGAGGAATAGATAACAGAGGGAAGAGAGATGCAGGGAAGATACGGGGGAAAGATACAGGGAAAGATACAGGAGAAAGATACTTGGGGAAGATACTTAGGGGGAAAGAGTACAGTGGGAAGTACAGGGAGAAGAGAAACAGGGGGAAGAAAGACATACAGGGGAAAGATACAGGGGCAAATCTAAGATTAGTAGGGTGAAAGACTATCAGGGGGAAAGATACAGGGGAAATATACAGGGGGGAAGACGAGAGGTTAAAGATAAGGGGGACAAGAGTACAGGGGTAAGATACAGGGGATAAAATTACAGGGGAACGTTACAGGGGGAAAAGATGCACTCGAGGGGAAGATTAAGGGGAAATATACAGGGGGAAATACAGGGTAAAGTAAAGGGGAAAGATACAGGGGAAAGATTTTTAAAAAACAGGGGGAAAAAATACAGGGGAAAGACTACAGGCGGTGAAAGATACAAGGGGGAAGATACTAAGGAAAAGATCACAGGGGAAAAAATACAGCGGAGAAGAAGATACAGGGAAAGATGCAGGGGAAGATCAAGGGGGAAGATACAATGGGGAAAGTACAGGGAATTGATCCTGAGGAAAATTTCCAAGGGGGAAAGATACAAGGGGAAAGATTTACAGGGGAAAGATACAGGGGGAAGATTAAGGGGACAGATACATGCAGAAAAGATACAAGGGAAACGAATACAGGGAAAGATTACAGACGGGGGACTTGTTACAGGGGACAGATACAGGGGAAATCAGATACAGGGGGAAAGTACAGGGGGAAAAGTACAGGAGAAAGATTACAGAGGAAAGTACAGAGGAAGTTACAGGGGGAAAGGGAAAGTTTACAGTAGGAACAGATACAGGAGAAGTTACAGGGGAAAGTACAGGGGAAAGTACAGGGAACAGATACTGGCGAAAGATACAGGGGAAAAGCCTACAGGGTTAAAATGCAGGGGAAGATGGATGGAAGAACGGAAGTCACTAGATATACATATGGGGGCAAGAGTGTAAGTACTGGGAAAGGTATACGAAGAAGTGTGCAGAGAGTTACCAACTGGATACTTTCAAAAAGAATAAAGTATCCAACTTTGTTATTACCCTGCGACGCTATTCTGTAAAGTGGGGAGTTATCATGCATTATTCTTAACAGCATTATCATAAACTAACATCTCTTTTTCGCCATAGAGTCCCACGAGAGACGAGAGCTTTTAAATAAGCTCTGTCTTCATTCTGATGCACCTTACTATTCTTTCTACCCCTATGGTTATAAGTCATACTTCCTTCTCAGGTAACACATACACCAAGGGGACGTGTATATCAGCATTTTTACTGGAGAAGTGCAGAGCCATGGAGCAACTCTCGTGGGAAATGCCTTCACTATCAGGAACGTCTCTCCCCACAATGGAAAGCAAATGAGATTGCCATGATTCCTTTTGTATTTATTACTAGTTACTCGAATAAGAGAGGAGTATGTCTCAGAGTCATAATATACCGAGAGATGTGTCTCAAACTCACATTACTCCGGGGGTATATATTTGGACTGTATCCATACTGTATATAAACCCAGACTTTACCTACTATTTT